>CAAKHG010030792.1:0-17483 GCA_901007715.1 Dactylopterus volitans | reverse complement strand
TGTGTGTGTGTATCTTGCATTCTATTTTTTATGATCTACATCCATCAGTCCGTCCATCCATCCATCCATCCATCCATCCGTCCATCCGTCCATCCGTCCATCCGCATGTCCCTCCATCCTTCATCCGTCCGTCCATCCATCCATCCATCCATCTACACAACCATCATCCATTCATCCATCCATCCATCCATCCATTCATCCATCCATCCGTCCATCCATCCATCCGCATGTCCCTCCATCCTTCATCCGTCCGTCCATCCATCCATCCATCCATCCATCTACACAACCATCATCCATCCATCCATTCATCCATCCATCCATCCATTCATCCATCCATTCATCCATCCATCCATCCATCATCCATCCATCCATCCATCCATTAACCAACCACGCCTCCACAGAGCAGCAGACTCCCATCTTACCACCTTCCTTCCATAGATCCTCATCTCCTCTCCTGCTTCCTCACATCTTCTGCCTACTTCTCCTTTGCTTCACTATCTCTTTCCTTCCCTTCTAATCTTTCCATTCCAACTCCACACTTCTTGTTTTACTCCTGCAGTCTCTGCCTCTCCTACTTCCCTTTCCTCGCTTCCTCATTTCCTCTCATCCACTTTAAATCCCTTCTTCCTCCTCCACTTCCTCCCTTATCCTCCTAACTTCTCCTGCATCGCTTTCCGTATCTGCAGCTGCGGCCATCTGAGCTTCATCAGATTCGCCGAGCGTGTCACTGGGGACTCGAGTGAGTTCACTCCTAAATTTTGTGTCATTTGGACACGTTCGATATGATCCCATCTAGAACAAATTGGTGAACGGCCGCTCTGTGGCGGTGGGACGATGTGCCGACTGCCGGCAGCCAATAGCAGAGCGCCGCTGGCACTCCCCACTTCCTCTTCTGTAGCGGAGTGCAGTGAATCTCTAAACTCTTTTAGAGTGTTTTGTGGCTCTGTAAACTCTTCAGAGATGACTGGGGGGGGTCATGTTCATGTTCAAAACTCTCCATCTTCTCTGCCCAACTTCTCCATTACCAAGCTTTTCAGAAAACTTTGATTGACACTCTCTTTATAGCACCTTCTTCTTCTTCTTCTTCTTCTATGGTTTTGTAGCCGCCGTGGATGAGAACCAGGCCAAACTTCCACAGGCTTGATGCCAATATTCACGTGAAGGTGGACGGTAACGAGCTTTAATTCGAATCCTCTTCTTCTCTCGGCGTTCCGGAGACTGGGCTTGAATGCGGCGGGATCCGCGCTCCTCGGCTTCCTCGCGCCTGGCGAGGTTGCAGCGTGTTGCCTCATGCCGCAGACCTTCAGAGGGGAGATCAGAAGCAGCTCTTAATGCTTTAGTCATGAGTTTCACTCCAGCAGCCTGAACATTTGTCTCTTTAATATTTCAGGCAGCTGCTGGCAGCCCGGCATTATCGCACCATGATGACATTTAGAGCCAAGGAGGTGTAACGCTGCCTCGACTCGGGCCGGCGGAGCAGCGCGAGGAGAGGAACTCGCCCGCTTTGCATCAGCAAAGATGTTGGCACGAGGGTCGTCTCAGGTTTTACTTAAAGCGGCTTTATCCTAAGATATCGGTGTAATGAGTGACAAGTGCCAGCTCAGTGTTGTTGTTGGTGCGGTTGACTCATATCTGCACTTTACTTTTCCATTTCTCTCACCCCTGTGTCTGTTTTCTTTATGACCGTTGCCGGTTATCTATTACTTTTACGTTTCTGATTTCCCATGACACACCGCGAATAAGCGTAAAAGAGCAGACAGGTTAATTATGATGCAACCATCAAACAATGCGTCATGATTTCCAATGATGAGACTTCATTTTATGTCATAATTCAACTTAACCTGCCGCCATATTGTCTGTTTTGATATCATGATGCATCACTGGGTGACTCCATTACACCACTTACATCATATGCTTTATGTACTGTGTATATACTAGCTATTAGTTACTTTTCCTCATAACTACTTTCTTTTTATATGTGGTGAATTAAATGTGTGAAGTAATTCAATTACTTTTGAAACATATAGAGACGCAATATCCAGTGTTTCTTTGTAATAATTAGATCCCGTGCTTTATGTGCATGTGATGTGTGTGTGTGTGTGTGTGTGTGTGTGTGTTTGTTTGTGTTTTTTCCTTCTAGCTAAGCTCTTATTATAGGTATATTATAAGAAAGAATAATTGTCATCATTAGAACTTTGAGTATTTATAAAGTTCATATCCGGCCGTTTTTCTAATTTTATCTACACAACATGAACTTTCCCGAAACTAACTTTGCCTAAGTGGTGGCATGTAAATCATACGTGGTAAAACTGTATGTCATGGAGTGTATGTTTTAAAAAAAAAAAAAAAAAAAAAAAAAAAAGCACATCATTGTTGAATGCATAATGAAAAACATCACCCAAATTAACAAGCAACAATTTGAAGGCTGAGTAATCAAAGCGGTGTCACAGTTCTGCATCTTCTTCAGTAACACGCATTAATATCCCAGATGCTGCCAAACAACAACAACAACAGGAGATACTTTATCATTTATTTATTAAAATGACTATATTGGTGCCAGCCAGCCAGTTTTCAATTATGCCAGACGCGTTTAAGTGGATTGTTTTTAGGAGTTAATCTTTTCAGTGTCACTGCGGAGGATTAAAATTAAAAAAAAAAAGTTCTGGTTTGTTGAAACAAGGACCTTCTGGACTGGAAAACAAAAGTCTTTTGGAATGTCACATATGTTACCTGATCTATCAAAGCCATGTGGCTGTTGGCGGTGGAGCACTAAGCTGCCATGTTTGGCCTTCTAGGAGAAAAGTGCTGCCCATGGATGAAGCTACGTTGCTCACACACTTGCTCATCTGCTTCTGTATTCTTATTTTTACTTAATTTATCTGTTTTCCAGCGCTACAAACCGCAGCTTGAGATTGAGAGAGAGAGAGATACAAAACAGTATCTTCACTTCAGCCCTTAAGCTACTCCTGGAATTAAACTGAATGTTCACAGGACAGTTTACGTCCTGTTCTGTCGACTCACTGTGATATGCAAATAAAAACTGTTGAAAATTGAGTGTTTTTCTTTGGGCATCTTGAGTTCATCACCGTCTGTCCTGAACGCCTTTTTTTTTTTTTTTGTACATTGCAGGAAATGCCGTGTTTTGTAATTTGTAGGTTATCACGCAAATGAATGTGACAGCGCCGCATAAGCGGATCACGCAGCCCTCTGCAGAAAATGCAGGGAAAAAACACTTAAAAAAAATCTTAAAAATCTGTGGATGAAACATGAAATTGTGACGTGGCTCATAATCTGAGGGCTCGCCAGCATCTGACGGCGGCCTCATCCGCCTGGCGTCAGCTGGTGCCATGTGGGTCCAGCTGTCAGGCCAGCGCAGCGGCTGCAGGCTTGCAGGAGCTCATGGCTGAACTGTGTGCTGACAGTGACACCCGCTGGTCGCAGGCGGGACTGCGCTGAACTCAGCAAGCCATCTATCTATCTATCTATCTATCTATCTATCTATCTATCTATCTATCTATCTATCTATCTATCTATCTATCTATCTATCTATCTATCTATCTATCTATCTATCTATCTATCTATCTATCTAAACCGATCAAGTGTAACATTTTGACTGCTGCATGTTCACCACAGAATTTTCACTGAATGAGAGAGAGGTGTTGGTTGATATGAGCGACTGTTATTGGGAGAGTCATTTGTGATGCGGTTGAACTGTACGTGGTTGTAATCAGCGGTGTCCCTAATATTTTGGTCACCCTAATGTATATGAGTGGGATGATGAAACTATTAAGGACACTTCTCACTGTAACCCGGTGCAGTTCAACCACATCACAAATTAATGTCCCGATAAGAGTCATTCAAACAAATCAGCACCTCTTTCAGACGGTTTATAATAAATTCAACATAAAACTCTGACCAAGGGAGAAGTTATTAAATGATAAATGATCATTTATCGGGTAATGATACATTTTAAATAACAATACCCATTGTTATGTATTCCACACAAATACAACTTGTGTGATGAAATTTGTTTGTTACTGTTGTTGTTGTTATAATAATAATAATAATAATAAATGATTGACCCTGCCATGGCGCAGCTCCCTCATTGTCGGGCACCAGCTCAAACTCACCTTTACAGCCTTGTGCTCTGCTTTCATCTCTGCTTTATTTGTTGTGTTTTACGTTGTGTCTCTCTTAGTTTTGTCTTTTATTGTGAAGCACTTTGTCCATCAGTGGAGGTCAGTCAGATCTGACCTCTTGTCTTCACTGTTATGACAAGACAAATCAGAAAATTGATCTAACGTGTCCAAAAATGAATTGATTAATGGAAAAAAAATCAGCAGGCATGATTAAAAACAAAACAAAACAAAACAAAAACACACTCCGGAAAATTAAGGACATCATAAAATGCCAGCGCGCGCTAAAATATAGTCTGGATGTGGAAGATGATTTAAAAGTAACAAAAATAATGAAAAGATGAGCAGAAATTGTTGAGCTTGAGTTTCGTTTAAACAATTAAAAATGAGCAGAGCGTTTCAGTCAGCAGCACAAAAGGTGAGATAAACTCTGTCGCTCCAGTTAAGGAATTTGTCCTGACTCGCTCCATCCTGCAGTTCCACAGAACTACTGGCATCCTGACAGCACTTGCCTTCAGACACACACACACACAGTTTAAATGTGCACACACATGCACACATACACACACACACACCATAGATTCCCTCTCTTTGTGGTCTGAATAAAATTGTTTGTTTGAATGTGACTTTTTTTTGACTCATACATGCGAAGTCCTTTTCACACACCACAAAATATGAGATCGATAAAAGGAGCATGTGAATAAAAGCCAACAGAGGGAAATGAAATGGAGCTTTGGCCTTTTTAGAAAACATGATCAGCAGCCTCCTGTAGTTTATTCTGGAGTTTGATTATGACAGTTTTCTCAAGGATTTTAGATACCTTGGAAATTGGGCTACATCAAGATATGGTGTATGGCATGGATATTTTTGACTTCATTTTTGATAGTTTTCTATTTTACCTCATAGCAGTATCAGATAAACACACAGCGATATTTCACACGCTGAAATATCAGCACATCCTGTTACTGTACTTTCTACTTGTTTCTATTATCTGCTCTCGTCTGCTTCAGCTTATCCAGGTCCGGGTCTCGGGGGCAGCAGTGGCCTGCCGTCTGATCCACATTGCACCAGACCCATATGGTTCCTCCTGCAGGTGGTGGGCCTGCTGGAGGACGGACCCACGTCTCCGCCTCGGGCTGGACCTGACTGAACCTCATGGGTGAAGGGCACCAGGCGCTCGCCAACAGGCCCCTCCCCCAGGCCTGGCTCCAGGGTGGGGCTCTGGTAACCCTCCAGGCAGGGCACACTGGTCCTCTGATGTTTTTCTTCCCATCTGCGTCTTTGTGGACCATTCTTTATCTGACCCTTCACCCAAGACCAGTTTGCCATGGGAGACCCTACCAGGGGCTGCTGCCCCGACAACATGGCTCCTGGGATCATTAGGACCCTCAAACCCCTCTACCACCATAGGGTGATGCTCCGCGGAGGGGTATGTTTCTATTATCATACTGATCATGTTTGTGCCTGTTACACACTGCTCTGCTTTATAAAGGTACTTTACATTTAATTTCTATTTAATATAGTTTCCAGTGACTGTTTTTTTTAGATATCGTTCATGATAGGTCTATTTCTATTTGTATGTAATATTTTGTCATATTCTTTGTTATGTTTTCTTACTTTCTCCTGAACTTTTTATATCTGTACTGACATGGAGCAACTGTGACCATACAATTACCTCCAGGATTGATAAAGTATTTAAGATTCCGATTTTGATTCTGATTCTGTGCTGCTGGAGGAAGCATCGGTCATATTATAAACGGTGTATTCAGTACGTATCAACCTATATTACACAGTTCTGGATTGGCTGATGAAAATAACTTCAGTGAAAACAATTGCTTGAATTCCTATATTTAATGACCTTTTGATTGGTTCCGCCCTTTTGTTTTGCTCGAGAGTTCAGATAACTGACTGTAGTTCACCCGTCAACACAGTAGGTGGCGGTAATGCGCTTAAACGCTGTTTACCGTCTCCCATCATTAAAACGAAGAAGAAGCCCAGCGCCGTGTTACATTATTAAACCAACTAACCGAGCTTACGAAAATTAATGTGCATTTGTTATTGTTATTGTTCAATTCAGGAGGGGTGTGTGTTTAAATGCGAGGTCTGCGCCATTCTTCCCGCCGGCAATGATACTTTCGCCCTTCACCGCAAAGTTTGTGCCTCCGCGCCTCCCGTAGCTGACGTCACCAACATGGCGTCCGACAGCGACAGTGAGGCTGATTTTGTGAGTTACGGGACTCCTCTGGAGCCCCTGGAAGAGGGTAAGGCGTGTTTCTCATAGCGGTGCCACTGGTCCATTTAAGCTTAAACCTTACCTGTTTTAAATGCTGCAAAAAAAATGTCAATTAACCGCGCAGAAGCTGGCGAACAGCGGAATTAGCTCGCAGCTGTTAGCTTAGCCGGCGGCTCGAAACCCAGACTCGAGTCAGTAAAAGCCGCGTTTTCTGTGGACACTCGCACTCAGCGGACTGACGGCGGCTAAATGTTGCAGACGACCGCGAAGCCGAGCTGCTGTCGCGCCTCAAAGCGGTGACGAGATGGCGATCCGAGATCCGATGGCGCCTTTTTTTTTACCCCTAGTTTTCTCGCAGTTGTGGAGACTAACGCCTCACTGCGAATAAAAACAAGGTAAAACCGGACGTTTCCGCGGAAACCGGAGCAGTTTCACGTCCCAGTCGGAAGCGGGAGAACAAAGTATGATGCAGTTTGGTTAGTTGGGTTATTGGTGAAGAAAAAATCTTTTTATTGACGATGGTGTGACATTCAGTAAGAAAATATGTCCATCTCCGTTGCTGCAAATATCCGTTTGCCATCCTGTTTAAAACCCCTCAAATCCCAAATCTGCGTTTGTGTTTGCGGGTGCAGCATTTGTAGAGGAGAGTAATCCTAACTCACCCGAATTTCGCACAGTTTGTGGGAATGTCGTCCTTTTGCTTGAAGCTCTTAACTTGTCCGACAGTTGCCGTTTATGTAATAGTCATGTAGATGATCTTTATTTCTTAGCAAAGTTGCGAGGTGCCTCTGCAGATAGAGCAAATACTACACAGGTTAAAAGGCAATTAGAACAGCAGAATGCAAAATAAATGATACGAAAGCATCTCGCTCCAATGAAATAAAAAAAAAAACACTACAGTCTCTAGAGCCCATTTAGAATGCAAAAGATGAGCTTATACACGTTATGCACCACTGTAAATTACATCGCTCAGCATTGCAACCACTGAATATTTTCATTTTGACAAGACGGAATGTTGATAATGCTGTTGATCATCCTCTTGGTTGATGAGCTCTAGATGAAGTCAGAGTATTGGGAGAAAAGTCTGCAAATTAAGTCCAAAAACCTAAAAGTTTTCAGTTGTAACTTGAGTTTAGCAGTTGCTGTTTTACTCAAGTAATCAACCTGGATTCCCATTATTTTGTTTGAGCAGCATTCGAGTATCTAAGCCGTAGATGTTTCCATTTCTTTTCCCTGTTGCAGATGAGCCGCTGAGGAAGCCGGTCCCGCTGCACGAGCAGACAGTGAAGGATGAGAAAGGGCGGTACAAGAGGTTCCACGGCGCGTTCACCGGAGGCTTTTCAGCCGGATACTTCAACACCGTCGGCTCCAAAGAGGGTCAGTGCTCTTAAAGTCACAGCCTCATCGGCTCCCGTCAGCCGGGGTAACTGTGACCAGAGTCGCTATCCGTGTGGATCCACGCTCACTTTATGCAGTTTCCCTGTTTTCGGGAAATTATTCACAGAACTACTTGCAGAACTGTTTTTAAAAAAAGAAAAAAAGAATCAGAATTTCTTCACCTTTCAATCAGTAAATATTAGGAGTCCACCTATTTTTTTTAAACTGCTTCACATCAGATTGGCGGGCTCTTTCAAAACTATTGAAAAAATTCTCAAAAACTCACCTCTTTTAACCGAGCTTTCTTTTAACATCTAATCTCTCCACTATTTTTTTTTTCTCACGGCATTTTATTATTATACAATATGTCTTCTCCTTTTTATGTTGTGCTTTCGATGTGAAGCACTTTAAGCTGCATTTTGTGTGAAAGTTACTAAAAAAAGTTAATAGAATAATTAGTGTGATTGAGTATAGTTGTGATGTCAACTATATGTTTTAAATAAGCAGTTAATTTTCAATTCCACAAACTTCTTTGCTTTCCCGGATCAGAGTAGACGCCTCCAGCGTTTATTCAGTCTTTGCACTTTGACTGAAATTGTTGGATGTTTCAAAGTAATTACGACTAACTTTAAGCTGTGTCAATCATGTATAAACGCTGACTCAGAAACATTTGCCAGGTTTGATTTTCTGCATTGCCTTTTTGTTGTTTGTTTTTCTAATCTATCCAAAGTGTTTTGATGGGTGTTGGATTATTCAACAAGCCTCCATTTTGTCTCGTTGTAAATTCCTTCGTAGTGGACAGATAAGTCAATGCATCATTCCATATATGGCATCTCTTATTGGGTTACACATTTAAAAAACAAAACAAAACCCCCCGCCACAAACAAAACTCAATGTGCTAAGGCCCTACCTGTCAAAAAACCTCTCACTCCAACATTCAGCTCTCATTTTTTTGAGTTTATCCATCTCAAAGAAGCACAAGAGCTCAACATGTGTTCAACAATTGAATCAGTACTGGAGTTGTGATTTTGTCTCCTGTTAAACTTGTGTCTTTAGGGTGGAACCCATCAACCTTTGTGTCGTCACGGCAACAGAAAGCCGAGAAGCAAAATGCCAGACCGGAAGATTTCATGGATGAGGAGGTACGACTGTCAGAGGGAGAAAGGTCCTCAAAGATGCTCAAAATAAAAGGCACCGAGAAAAGGAAGCTGAACCTTCACATCTCAACTCAGACAAAATGGACGACCAAGTATCTGATTGGCCGCCGTCAGGAATCATCATCGTTGTTTGGTGGAATATTTCTCTCGGCGTCAATGGTTTCAGTCAAGTTTAGCCCATTTTTCGTTGTTTACGAATTATTTTGAAAATGATCCAGTTGTGGCTCATGTTTGTGTGTGACACAGGGGTCCGAGCTGAGAGCAGGAAGGATTCCTGGAGAAAAAAAACATTTACATAGGCGGTCAATCAAAAGAAGACGTGTTGGAGTGTTTTTATTTCTCTCTGGTCTGTCAAGAAATGCTCCTTCAGATAAACGGATGAAGGTTTCGCAGTTTTCAGTCACATGGCTGGTTGCAGCAAAGATTTCATCACTGAATCACTTTTTGAGTCACTTCTTGGATTATAAAATATCAGAAAATATATATATATCATTTTTTTTTGACGTCCAACCTAGTTGTCCAGAGTCCAATTCAGGAGTGGGCAAGAGTTTTCTCCAGAAAGCCACGTGGACACGGAGAAAGGAAGCAAAGAGCCACACGTTTGCCGATTAAAATGATACATAAAAACACACGGAGATAAATGACATGAAACTACTTGACTATGTTAGTTACATATTGATCTCTAAATGGCCGTTTATTATTTCACACCTGTTGTTGATCCCTCTAGGAATAAAATGACCCCAACCCTATAATTTGTCAGCCAGCAACAGTTGAGTTGAGGCCACTGGTCCAACATGCAAGCAGCGCCCTCTGCTGGAGTCCAGTCAAACAACGGCACCGATTTTTGTACAGTTTTGTTTGACCAGTAATCCACAACTCTCAGATTCGGGTTCCTGAGAAATAAAACGGCAAAAGGCAGCAAATCATCACAATGCAGATATTTTGCAAAGAATATTTGTGATGATCCACCATCGTTGGGAGGGTGGATGTAAACCTGAGCGAAACAAAAGGGACCTAGTTGTGATCTTTTGTTGGTGTGTGTGTGTGTGTGTGTGTGTGTGTGTGTGTGTGTGTGTGTGTGTGTGTGTGTGTGTCAGGACTTTGGCGAGCACGGCATCGCCCCCAGAGAGATCACCACCAGCCAGGAGTTCTCATCCAGCCGCAGGGACGAGGCCCGCGAGAAGGCGAGGGCGGTGAGCGCTCAGGCCGCGCTGATCCCCGGAGACACGCTGCTGGAGGAGCTGATCGCGCCCGCACGGTAGCTGCCCCGCCCACTGCTCGGTCACAGCCAATCGGTGCTTTTTGTTGGTCTGGACGTGTGTGAACATTAATCACTGAATTACAGGGAGAAAAAAAAGGTATAAGTGCTTGAAATTTATCGTTTCCGAAATCATCTTCAAGGTGCGGGGTTTTCTTTGTGTGGCAGGTCGTCCATTGGCGTGGAGCTGCTGAAGAGGATGGGCTGGAAGGAAGGCCAGGGCATCGGGCCCCGCGTGAAGAGGAAAGCTCGCCGCCAGCAGACGGGTACGGCTCAGATTTCACGTCAGCCTGAGATTAACACCAGATTGCATCTTTATCAAAGACCAGTCCACAAGATTTAGTCCTCATGGAGTTGTTTTTTTCATCGTTAAAACCATCTCCCATCTTTCCCCTCCTTGCAGAGGGAGGAGCCAAAGTTTACGGCTGTGCGATGCCCCTTGCTGGCTCCGAGGGCTCGGAGGTGGGTGGAGCAGCCGACGCCGGGCCTGAAAATGTGGTCCAGAAAATAATAACGATATCTGAGAGGAATCAAACAGAATCTTTCAGTATCCCACTGATACACTGCTCATGTTTTCTTGAGGACTGACACATTTAACACTTAAGTAGAAAGTAACTGGATATTTTTGGGTGAGCATGTTTCACCTCTCATCTCAGGAGCTTCCTCAGTTCTCGCTGGCGGGTGTTTAAACCGGCGGAGTTCTCGATACGTAACGACTTGTTGAGGTCGCCTGCTGAGAATAGTTAAGGTCTGTGGTCACCGGAGGGTCACTAAGGTCACTTTAGAGAGTTGTTGACCCATCCAGGCCATGAGCTGTCTGAGGAGGCAGATCGGGGAGATCTTAAAGAGTTCACCCCAAATATGATGATCCTCCTATTATCTAGTCGCAGCTATGCTGATAGAGGGGCGGGTGAAAAGCCCAAAAAACACTTATAAAGTTTCAGGGTTAAACAAGCGTTGCAGCCAAATCCAGTACAATCGAAGTAAATGGTGACCACGTCTTCAAATGTAAAAAACAAAAACACACACAAATCGCCTCCATACTGCAGCCGTGGTGTCATCCATGTGTCCGTAAGCCGCAGCATTCAGAATGGCATCAGGTAAACCATGTTTCAGCCTAAATGTCGCTCTTATCCTGCTAGCCTGTTGCCGTGGGTTACGGTCGTGTGCACACACCCTTTGGAAGAGAGAGCTTGTGTAGTGTGCGTTTCCCAAAAGTTTAGGGAGCCGACAGCCGTGGTTGATTCACACAAAAATGGGCGAAATGGGCAACAATGTTGAGACAACTCAATGCTGACAGGAGCTGGCAGGCGGCAAACAACTTTATTTCATTCTCTCTTTGCCAGCTGCTGCACCCTGAGCTCACACTCACGGCCGCAGCGATTCAGAAATGATCGGGGGGGGGCGTCCTCGTGCATCTGTCTGCCCAGAGAAACCCGTTTGTGTTGCACTGATCATCAGATGATCTGCAAACGGATCCGACGGAGATGATTCAACCATCTCAAGTGAAAGCGTGTGTGACATTGATGTCAATCTGTAGCAAATACAACAATTCTAAATTATTTCTATTTCGGCTGCAACTAGCCAGCATGTATAAAACAGGTGAGAGGAAGTCATGACGTGGTTCAGGCTTCTATGCTGAAACACCATCGTGTAGTCAGATCAGCCAGCTTTGGGAAGCTCTCCTTGATACTAAGGCGTCGCCTCACTTCGCTCCAGTAGCCTCCTCGCGTTAGCAACCCTGCTTCCAATCTTAGGAGACCACACGAGGGCGGCGTCCAAACTCTGACTCGAAGGCAGGACTCAGATACTGGAGATGTTCGACTGTTGCCAGGCAGCCAGCAAACAAACCGTCCACCCTCTGACCCTCTGTTGACAGGATGAAGACGACGAAGAGTTTGCCCCGGAAAACGTGACCTTTGCCCCCAAGGATGTGACCCCAGTGGACTTCAGCCCCAGGCAAGGGCTTCAGGGTCTGGGGTACCGAGGTCTGGACCCGGGCCGGGCGCTGCTGGGACGCGGAGCCTCGGAACACATCGACCTGTTCAACCCGCAGTCCGACCCGAGAAGTCGACTGTTCGGAGACACGCGCTCGGCATCACGGAGGGGAGGTGTGGCCGGACAGGTGGGCGTGGTCACGGCCAGATCCGTGGTTTATTATTAAATGATTAAACTAGCCCCTCGTGCTCTGAATGCTGCCGCTGACCTTTGACCCGCAGGCATTTGGCGTGGGAGCGCTGGAGGATGATGACGAGGACGTGTACCAGAGAGATTCCATGTCCAGGTACGACACGGTGCTGGGCGGAGAGGAGCCCGGAGACGGCCTGTACGGCTGGACGGCGCCGCAGCAGTACACCAAGAAAAAAGGTGCCTCCTGATTTGTCGGCCGCCTCATTTCAGTTAACCTCATATTTAAAAGTTGCTTAGCCAGGTCTGAGTTTCGGAGAAACTCCTCTCGATTTCAGACAAAAGCCACGACGCGGCGTACTTGGGCAAAATCCTGGAGGGCTTCACTCTGGCTCAAAAACCTGCTGAGGATAAAACGGTGAGCGGCGTCCGTCCAGGTTCTCCGTCGTCATCTGTGTGTGAAACGGTCCGAGCACTGTTAAACGTCTCAATCCCTCCGTAGATCTTCCCGCCTCCCTCCCTGCCCAGGAACTATCGTCCGGTCCATCGCCCCCGCCCATCGGTTGACGTTTTAAAGCTTTCCGGGGTCAGTCCGGCGCTGGCTGAGGCTCTGAGAGTCTCAAAGGGCCACATGGTCCAGGATGAACCCCAGCAAGGACAAGGAGGAGGACGCCACCAGCTGGACTCTGACCACAGGAGGGCCATGCTGGGGGAGGACGCCCTCCAGGGTGGGTGAACCGTCGCTTCTCAGCGGCGTCGAGCTCTGAGGCTGCTGTGTGCATCACAAACACAGTGAGAACATGTGGTATAGAAGTTTATCCTGAAGATAAACTTAAAAAAAATTATTATTTTTAGAATAAGTCAGTCAGTTGGCAACAGTAACTTGAAAATGACGGACTCTGAGTATGTTTGGATCAAAGCAGCACAGAGGACCGCCGTCGGAGTGCTGATGACTGGAAAAGAGAGGAAAAGAGACTTTTATGATGTCAAGATGTTCAAGATGGCTGCCATGAACCCTCCTCCCCTTTCTGTTCAGGTCCCAGTTCAGTTATGGAGCTCCTGAAACCTGAAGACAGACAGCGACTGCTTACCCTTCGCACCTCTTCCCATCCCCCCTCCACCAAAGCCGCCGCCCCCGCTGCCCACGGTGCCGCGCGGCCGGCGGCGGCAGTGGTGGCGGCGGCGGCGGCGGCGGCTCGCAGCATGGCCGCCTCGCCGGGCCTGCAGCAGCAGCAGGACGCCCTGGCAGCGTGGAAAGGCCAGACGTCCTCACAGAGCTTCCGGCCGTTTGAGAAGAACCCCAGCAAGCAGGCGCGCTACGAGCTCTACCTGAACCTCCTCAAACAGGGGGACAAAGGTGAGAGGCCACACGTCCCATCATGCACTGCAGGCGGCCCGCTCTCGAACGTAAACCTCTATCTCTTCATGTCTCTCAGACGCCCTGGAACAGAGTCTGGACTCGGGCATGACGGAGTGGGAGCGCAGCCGGGAGAGGGAGGAGTTTGTCCGAGCCTCCATCCTGTACCGGCCCACCTCCTCCTCGCTCTCCTCCCGCTTCACCAGAGCCAAACACGAGGAGGACGACGACAGTGTGGAGGTCGACCGCGACCAGGAGGTAAAGGCGCCGCCGCCGCCACCGCCGCCGTCACTCTGCTCACGAAACTTTAGTCAGACTTCCCGAGAGTCATCGGGGAGGCGGAGCTTATTCCTGTAGCACATTTCCAATGACAGGTAAAGCCGATGTGCTTAAACATTGAAAATTGAAGTCAGCACATGATATACAGTAGATAGAAAATGAGAAGTGGTATTACACATAAAACCATGCAATATAACCAGGTATCATGATTTTATAGTATCGTATGTAATTGTGTAGTATTGCTAAACGTTAATAATAAACTAGTAAATCATCCTGCAGTAAATGCATGCAAGCTCAAACGAAGCATTAATTTCCTTCGCCACAAAGTGCTAATTAAGAGAAATTTTGTATGAAAAGCTGCATTTTTTTTTTTTTACATCAAAGCATATCCATTAATTTCAGTCACTTTCATCACAAAAAAAGTCGTTACTGGTAGTTAAGCAGAGTTCAGGGTTCATTGATTTAAAAACAAATAAGATGATTCTCAAATCTCTTCTTTGTGTGCGAGGCGTAAAAGTCCTCTTGACGTCCTGCTGTTTCTCAGTCGGAACATTGCAGCAGTTTCTCAGCTAAATCTGTGTCCCGGCTGTTTTTCTGTCTTTTCGTTGTTGCCAGGGCGACACTGAGGACAAACAAGCCGCCGTCAAAATGAAGATGTTTGGGAAAATGACCAGAGAGTCGTTCGAGTGGCATCCCGACAAACTGCTGTGCAAGAGGTTCAACGTCCCCAACCCTTACCCCGGGTACAACACACACACACACACACACACACACACACACACACAATTAAAACAAACGCTGCGTAGTTCCTGTTGTGTTGAGCTGGCAGGAGGAGGTCCGGCTGTGCGTGACTGTGGTTGCTGCTGCAGGTCCAGCATGGTGGGTCTGCCCAAGGTCAAGAGGGACAAATTTTCCATCTTCAACTTCCTGACGGTGACGGAGAGCAGCGAGGCCTCAGGTAAACCGTCGCCCGCCCTCGGACGCGGAGGCCTCCAACGTGTATTTCCCTACAGATGCTGAGAACCTCACGTCATATCGGTGCTACACTTTTGGACTAAAAGTGGCAAACACTGTTGGGTCATGCTGAACTTTCCTCCCAAACCATCGCTCCCTCTGCTCTTCATTTGTCTGCAGCCAATCAGATTCAGCCATCGGCAGCTCACGTGGCGCCGTTCAAATCGGCACCAACAATTGGACAATGACGTGGGTCCGACCCAGTCCGGGCCGGTATCGAGTGGCACCGGTTTCTTTTACGTTTGGCACGTGTTAATTCAGGCTCGGCGGTGAACTGGTTAGATTTTGGTGGTCGGGGGTCAAAGGTCAAGGTCGTTGTGCATCTCATTCTCTTTGGGTAACAGAGCTTCTCCTTCTCAGCTCCCCCAAAGCCTCCCGAGTCCAGCAGGAGGTCCAGGTGGGACGTCTCAGCCCCGACGGAGGAGAAGACGGAGGACGACTCGCTGAGTCAGCTGATCAGCACGGCCAGAAGCCAGACATCCGACGTGAAAGCCGAGCGGGCCGCCCTACCTGCCCTACCTGCCCCACCTGCCCCCAGCGGGACCAGCGATCAGGCGCCGGGCGGCACAGCCAAGGTATCGAGCCGCTGAGCGTCGGTCAGCCGAGGAGCGGCAACGTGAGCCGGACCTCAGACGCAACTCCCAACCTGTGTTTTACAGACGAAACCAGAGCAGCCGAGCTCGGACAAGAAGAAAGAGAGAGATGTGGAAGACGAGGAGGTGGCGGAGGAGGAGGAGAGCAGGCCTCCCATGGATCTGTTCAAGGCCATCTTTGCCAGCTCCTCCGATGAGAAGTCCTCCTCTTCATCAGAGGGAGACAGCGAAGAGGAGGAGGAGAAGGAGAAGTACGCCACCAAGGAGCAAGGAAAAGCCGACTGTCAGCCACTGAACCTCTTCAACATCCCCTCCACCGCCACCTCCACCACCTCAGTCTCCACCACCTCCAACACCTCAGTCTCCACCTCCTCAGTCTCCACCTCCTCCGCTGCTGCATCCGGCCAGCGGACTGGTAAGAAGATCCTTCATTTTACTGCACAGACTCTGAAAAATAAGCCAGAGACTTACCTTACTGGTCCTTATCAGTCTCTATCTTACCTTACTGGTCTTTACTGGTCCTTACCAGTCCTTACCTTACCTTAACTTACCTTACCAGGCCACAACCTTTCAGCGTTGATGAATTGTCACTCCCAGGACCATAAACCATGTGATTTCTGTAGAGGACTTAAAATACCTAAAAAAATTATAAGCAAAATCACTCAGGATGAGCAAACTGGAGGACCTGAATGAAGCACCTCTTCATCCTTTCAAACTTATAACGAGAAAGATCTTCATGAAGCAATAAGCTGACAAAGATATCAGTCCATCACAGGTAGCTGAGTTGTCATTCGGTTGCTGCTGGATATCAGCTTCTCCTGCAGTTCCTCCTCTCACATGCCTTTACGTTATAGATTTATGACGAATAAAACAACAAAACAAACCTCACCAAATCCCTGATAGCCAAGGTATTTGCCGCGTGCCAGAGCACAGAAGGGCAGCGATTGGGCCACTTTATCTTTCACATTCACACCAGGATCATAAAAGGAATCACAAGCAGGAGCCAGGAGCTCACTGACCGACCGGCATGCCACGTTCAGATGTGGATCATGTGTGCTTGTGACGAGCTCTCATGCTGTCTCCCCCCCGTGTTCCCGCCAAAGCAGCCGCTCCCTCTCAGACCGCCGCACAGGAAGCGGAGGAGTTTGGTCCGAAGCTCCCGCCTCCTTCAGCTGCCCCCAGTAAGTCCACAGATCAACATGCCACATAAATTCTTAGGGATGTTTTTCATATTTCTACTCTTGTGCGCTTATTTGTAGCCACCTTACACAACTCAGTTTATCAGAGGCATCATACATGATCCGCCTCCATTTGATAGGAACCTTTTTGTTCATCAGCTTTGCAGTGAATGTGACTTTGCTTGTTGAGCTGCGAGTGACGTCTCCCTGTTGTTCCCCGGTTCAGCCAGAGGAGGCGCCACCTCCGGCCCCACCTTCCCCAGCAGGGAGGAGAAACACAGCAAGAGGAGCAAAGAGAAGAAACACAAGAACAAGAAGCAGCACAAACACAAGAAGGACAAGAAGGTAGAACCATGAATGGCACCCGCGCAGGCCGCCGCCTTCTTCCTCTTCTTCCTCTTCCTCTTCTTCTCTGATGTCTTGTGCATTTGTTTCCCCAGAAGAAGAAACACAAGAAGCACAAACACAAAGGAAAGCAGCAGAAGAAGAGCAAGAAGGAGGCCTCAGACAGCAGCTCGGAGGACAGCGACGAGGACAGCGGCGGCGAGGCCGGACAGCTGTCGGCAGTGGAGCTGCTGAAAAGGTCAGAGGTCACAGAGGCGGGTTGCAGCTTAGCAGCGGGGCGTCGGGGAATCGCACGTTACATTTAGCACCTGACTTACCAGCTAGCTAGCTAGTGTATGAATAGATTTTTATTTACTTTTTGCAAGTTAAACAGTAATACCATTATAGATCAAATATATTTACCCCATAATAATGTTATAAAATACTTCC
>CAAKHG010030790.1:0-15232 GCA_901007715.1 Dactylopterus volitans | reverse complement strand
GCTCAGCACCTCTCTTCACCCGAGTGTCCATAACATACGGCCTCAGATCAGATGACACGACTACAAAGTCGATCATTGACCTGCGACCTAGGCCGTCGTGGTGCCAAGTGCACCGATGAGCAACCTTATGTTTGAACATGGTGTTAGTTATGGACAGACTGTGACTAGCACAGAAGTCCAACAACTGAACACCACTCGGGTTCAGATCGGGCAGGCCGTTCCTCCCAATCACACCCTTCCAGGTCTCACTGTCATCACCCACGTGAGCGTTGAAGTCTCCCAGCAGGACAATGGAGTCCCCAGCCGGAGCGCTGTCCAGCGCCCGTCCTAAGGTCTCCAAAAAGGGTGGGTACTCTGAACTGCCATTAGGTGCATACGCACAAACAACAGTCAGGACCCGTTCCCCGACCCGAAGGCGTAGGGAGGCTACCCTTTCATCCAACCGGGAGAACCCCAACGTACAGGCGGAGAGTCTCGGAGCCAACAAGAAGCCAACCCCGGCCCTCCGCCTCTCACCTTGGGCAACTCCAGCGTAGAAGAGTGTCCAACCCCTCTCAAGGACTTGGGTTCCAGAGCCAATGCTATGTGTGGAGGTGAGGCCGACTATATCTAGTCCGTAGCGCTCCCCCACAAGCTCCAGCTCCTTCCCCGCCAGAGAGGTGACGTTCCATGTTCCGAGAGCCAGTTTCCATAACCGGGGATCAGACCACCAAGGCCCCCGCCTTGGTCTGCCACCCAATCCACGCTGCACCGGACCCTTCATGCTCCCCCTGCGGGTGGTGGGCCCACTGGGGGGGGTGCCCACGAAACCGGTTCGGGCTGGGCCCGGCCGGGCCCCACGGGTGTAGGCCCGGCCACCAGGTGCTCGCACTCGAGCCCCAACCCCAGGCCTGGCTCCAGGGTGGGGCCCCGGTGTCCCGCCGGGCTGGGTACACTTGTTGCCTTTGACACTTGTTACCTTTGACACTTTTTACCTTTGATTTGTCGGCAGATACATTTTTTTTTTTAATTTTAGGATGGAATATGTCTTAAAATCCATAAATATTATACAGGAAAGCTCTACAATCTGCCCATGCCTGAGGACGAGGTAGCAGCTTTTCCACAGCTCTTTGCCGAGGTAGGTGGTTCCGGCCCGATACTGCAAAACCCCCTCCCTGGTGCTGGAAGGTAATGTACAGCTTGGTGGGTCACCCTGGGGTGTCACCGTCATATCCAAAGGATCCTCCCAGTGAACCAGTGAATATAGTCGGATAGACACTTCAGACACCTGGAGATGCAGGAGAGCACTGGTTCACTGCTGTTTTCATAGTCAGCCATAAAACAGTCATATGAGAACCTTTTGAGGATGGGTGAAAACACACTTTTCTAGATTTAAGGCCAGCCACTGGCAAGGTGTGACTTTACCTCACAGTGGGCTTCTTGGCAGACAAACTTAGTAAGAGCGAGCTTTTCCATGGTGGCATCAGTGAGTATGGAGGGATAAGGAGGCTCACGACAACCCTTCACCATGGCTGATTTGAGAACAGACAGGAACCAGCTGGAGGCAAAGCACATGGGACTGGATGAGATCAGAGCAGAGGCAATAAAGCATCCAGCTTAAGATGTATCCTGTATGCATTTCAGAAGTCACTAAAATGCTCCTTAAATGCTGATCTAATGAGCTCATGTTATGATCACAGGTCATTATTTTGGTTGGTTAGTAAGGGTTATGGAATATGAGCCCCTCTGAGGTAAGACCCCAGGAGGAGGTTTGGATAAGACGACAAAAAGAGGCCTCTGAAGCAGGTTGGCACTGCTACTGACAGATACAGGTGAAAACTCACAATGTCAAAGAGGCGTCAGCTGTGTCCAGGAGAAATTTTCTTCGCCTGTTGGTGCAAACTACCGTCACTGTCTGCTGGTCGAGGCCCACCTAGAGGAGAAAGGCAGCACAACTTGTCCTGCACTCTATCATCAAAAATAGCACTATATTCTTGCTCATAAAAAGAGCAAATTCAGACATGATGTGGTCCTCGGGAAGATGGTGCACTGCACAAAACTCTCCATTAACTCATACATCACCTCGTTGGTAACATTACACTCATAAATGTGCAGTGATCATAATATTGTCACTGCAAATGTTTTAGATGAGAGTAAGAAAAGTAAGAGTGTCGTAGAAGGAAGAATTGTGTGTGTAAAAGCAAAGGGTGGGAGGCAATGAGATAAAACAATCGAGTCCTTGCAGTTCTTACTGAGAGATAGTCCAGCTCGTTGTAAGAAACAGCGTCTTCCACTGTATAGGGCTTCTCTGCTGCACCTGAGGAGACAAGCAAAAACACAACAAACTTGAAATTAGCAAAAGTAAAGTTGAAAAAGGTATTTTTTGCTTACACAGAAGCTTTTTGTACACCTGCCTCAACATTGTCCAATCTTATGTGACTATCTAGAAACATTGTAATTATGCAAATTTCACCAGTCATGTCATATTTCTATGGATTCTTCTTTAAAATGATTAAAAAGAAGGGCACCATCAGTTTACAGTCATGGTGACTATTTTATTCTCCGATTTAAAGGATATCCTGATTGAGGGATTTTTCTCCTGAGTTATGCATCATTTCTATATACAGGTGCTAGATTCCAACATGTCATGGGAGATTCCTTTGTCTGGGACCTGCCTGCTCCTTCTATCTTTGCATTTTCTATGTGTGATACTGCTGACGGGCAACACTGCTATAAAATGCAGCTAGGAAATGTTAACCACACCGTGTGAAAATTAGTAAATATCAACTGCTGCTTTGGTTTGTAGCAGCAAACTCCCTGGGGACCAATCCAGACTCTGTACTGATCAGCCATAACGTTATTGAACAACATCATGTTCACCTTACCTCTCTGCTTTAGCTGTTGTTTAGACCAAAGGTTTTTTGATGACATACAGTACAACCATGTTGTACTATTAGAACTAGTACTATCAATAATATGAGAAAACAACAACAATAATAATAACAACAACAGCAGCAGCAACAATAGTAGTTGTTGTCATTATTGTTAACACTGCAAATATATACCAGGTTATACTGACAGGTGTCTCTAAAAATTTTTCATCCCACTCAATGCATTAGGGTGAAATTTTTTTTTTCTTTTTTTCGGACACCTCTCAGTACAACCCAGTACAGTTCAACAGCATCACATTACAGTGCCAATAACAATCACCCAAATATGTTAACACCCCTCTCAAACAGATTCAGTCAAAATACAAGATAAAACTCCTCCTGAAGGGAGAATGGATTGCAGGGCTGTTGCATTATACTCTATGGTGAACATGCAGTGGTCATAATCTTATGTCTGATCAAGTATGTAGACGTGAAGATCGCCCTCACAGATGCACTAAATTTTAAAAATAATCATGTAAATGATCATTGAGTCTTTGTGTTTTAGTTCATGTTAAATAACAACTCTGGACTATTGCAAGATGGAAAGCTACAAACTGAAATTGATGGTTGATTTAAAATGATTACAATAAATATGCATGGAAGGAAATACAGGGGGGCAAATTTAATGGGCAGCTAATAAAACCAAAAGTAATACTTGTATCTATGTTTTGCCAGTGCAATGCTTAAGTTATCAGGTATTAGATATTCGGACATCTGGATGGTCACGGCGCGTTTGTGGGATGTGCAGCACGTCAAGAGTCAAAGTAAACAACACCCCGGAAGCACGCACAGGGTATTAGCCACTGACCTTTCCGAAGCAGGTAGATGTAACAGTCAGTCAGTAGCAGGTAAAGAGGCTGCAGGTCTCCCTCCATATGGCCTGTACTCAACCTCACCATCTGAAAACACGGAGAAAACTGTGTAAGTCTCACACTGGACCGTTCAATATTGCTTTATGTCTGCTGAATATGCAGTACAACTCAAGGATAGTAATCTGCATTTTGTTGTATTCCATTAGATATTCCCACACATGGATCAACCTAAAGATGTGTGAGTTACTCAAGGTTTGCACACCTAACGGTAGCCTGAGTAAAACCATGCCTTCAATGCCAAAACAAGTACAAGGCAAACACCTAGTCTATCTTACAGTTGAGCCACTCGACATGTTTTGAGTGTGCATTTGAAGTTTCTTTCACTGTACAATAGCTTCAAAGTGAAAGTCATCACCCTGAAGAGCTGCTCCTCATTCTCTCTGAAAACATGGATCATGAGTAGAAGCAAGTGGTTGTTGTCCACCCTGAAATACAGACAGTGGAGAGCATAAACCACACATACTCCAAAGGACACAGGAGAAACATTGCGAAGGAAACTCCTCACTTAAACTCTGCAGGATGAGAACTCTCAGAGGGACTAAGCTTCTCCTCTTGTTCTGCCTGCGCAGCAGCAAATGTTTTCTTGTCTGTTTCATCTTCTGCTTGTGCCTCTTCATCCCCATTCTTCATGTCGGGTTCCTGTCCTGGCGGTTTCGCTTCTCTCTCATTTTCATTGCCACCTGAAATAGTCTGTGACTGGCTATGCTCTGCAGAGTCATGGTGGCCACCACCTGTGGGAGCAGTGCCTTGACTGCTGGTGGTAAAGCAGCATAAGTCTTTACCTGCGGGAGAGGCCTGCAGGAGGTTGGGGGTTGTGGCCGGAGAGGAACCAGACATCTGCCCAGAGGCTGGGTCAGGTGGCTCGCCCCCTGAATCCTCGCGAAAGGACTGCTGTGTGGGAGGCTCAGGGCCCTGATCACGGCCTCCGCTATTTGCCTCCGCCTCCTTCTCATGGTGGTCCCAGGCCTCCTCCCTATCCAGCGCCCCATTGAGCCTGTCCATGACATCACGGAGGGGTTGGCCTACACTATCCATGGAGGTGTCGGTCATCTGAGGAAGCCGTAGGAGGCTTTCTATCCCATCCTCATCTGCTTCCTCCACAGCCTCCGTTCCCACCCCGTTTCTCCTCAGTTCACCTTCACAATCTACATGAATTACAGTGCAATTCAATGAATCTATATCTTCAGAGTTCTGGAGGCTGTTGTCCATTTCCATATGCTCAGATGAGAAAGAGTTATGGATGCTGCAGCTGGAATCTGTGGAGCCCTTCCCACGACGCTTCTTGGCTGATTTCCTCCGTCTTGCCATCCTGGAAGACCAGCGTGATTAGCTGGGGTTCAACATACAGAAATGTCACCCAAAAACTGAATCTGCATCTACTGTACCTGATGACTTCTAGCTCATTCTTGGTACTCTCTGTGTCATCCCCGGTGGTCGTAGCAAGGTGGCGGCTGGCCATGTGAACGGGTGTGACATCAGCAGAGGTGGTGGTGGTGTCAGAGTCCTCATTGAACGGGTTGTATCTGGACGTGGGACTGTGTGGAGACAAATGAGCTCCGAGCTTCACCTTGACAGGACCAGCAGCTAAGACCATCGTGTCGCTGATGACCGTCTGGGGATCCGAACCACTGGATCGCGGGCAGCTGGCCTGGTCCGTCAGGTCACCTTCTACCACGAAAAGTAACACCAGTACTCGGGGTTACCAAAAAAGTGGCGGCGATTTATTTTTAAACAGTCACAGAAATATACCAAATTTTTTGGCACTGTCTCAGTGATGAGTTTGGAACAACAGGAGGTTTTAGCTCAGAAAACAATTCAGGAGGTATTTATATTTCTAAAGGTTCTGGATGATGTTTTCATCAGTTCTCATGAGACAATGACCATAAATGTGGTGTATTTCTTCATCGGCATCACACACACACATAGATGTTAGATATGCAGTGCTCGTTCATCAGCAGGGCCGGATACAAAAATGCAATGCAGACGATGTCGAGTAAGAACAGGCAGCAGCTTTGCTTGCAGTGGCACTAGCCTGGTCCCAACACTACTTCTATAGTCGGAGTATAAGTTTTTGTTATTTAGAATACAATTTCTTCTGTATATGTTGATGACACAGACCTTATGATATAATTCACAAACATCCCCTGATTTCACTCATGCAAACTGCTTTCTTTAAAAGCGTCAAAACTGCAAAGTTACAAAACTGGACCAACAGCGGCTGTTTCAAGGAAGAAACAGCCCAGTGGGAGGCTGGAAGCAGTACTTGCTCATGGAAACACATTCAGCCATCTCTATAAACCACAGGGATGGAGCTCTAAAAGTTGGGATTACAACATTAGCGCATAACAGGAATCTAAGTGTCTTTTTCTGATTATCTGTTTTAACAATTATTTGGTTTGACCCATTTTAAACTGACAAATTTGCACTCTCTGACCTTTAGTAAATGTTCTTGATGGTTCCTTGGCTTTATACTACAGTTCAGCTGAAACTAGGCCAGTGCCACATGTCACAGATCAAGAGGAAGACAGGACAAAAGAAACACAGAGATAAACCATGAACACACATGGAACTGGAGTCTGACTGGACAAGGTGAGTACCAGCTACATTCATCTTGCTGCAGTAAACAGTGAGGCCAAGTGAGCGTTAAGATCATTCCCCTGATGAGAAACACATGCAGGAAATCTCAGACAAGTGCCAACAAAATCCTCAGTAACCCAAACTTTCCAGTTAACTTATTCTCTGTGATGAGGTTTAAATCTTGAGTCATTCATTTATCATTAATAAAAGCTTTACTAAAACATGTTTGCACATTCAGGCCTTGACAGAAATTTAAATTCTCATGTGTGGCAAAGGCTTCTACGTAGATCACCCCTTCTGCTTCCATGTAGCGCCATCTACGCTTCACTAACTGGATACACAAGGTACATGTCAGAATCAGTTTTCACTGTTTTTTAGTAAGAGTTCTTCATATTTCTGCCTTTGAAAATGTCCCGAGAAGGTAAATTCTAATTATCCTTAATTCTTCATTGAGTACATTGAGCAGTTGACCATGACACTGAGGCTATTTGAGTTTGAATTTAAGGTGCATGGGTTTAAAAGTGGTGTGTCCAGACAAAAAAAAAAAAGCTGATATGCCTTGACATCAAGTACTATATCACATACTACTACAGAACCATGCCGATATTTGTGTGTTACAGACATATTGATTTTGGCAGAAAAATGTCTAGTATGCGCAAATTAAGCACTACTAATCAGCTGCATTTAAGACGTAAAGCTTTAATAAAGCATTTCGAAGGTTGGCACAAATAACTTGCTATGACAATTGACTGTCATTGGTGCTCCACTGATCTAGTACATTTTACCAGTCAGCCAATGAACATTTGTTTGTCAAATTACAGCTATGTTATAAACAGAAACAGCACAGCGAGACAACATGCAAGCAACTGTTGCGTTCTGGGAGTGCTGAACTAAGTCCAGCAGGCCACAATGGTAGGTAGGGGCCATACTCACTACAGTATGTCTATGTATTGGCCAATAAATCAATCAGCCATAACATTATGACCATTAATGCTTAACATAGAATATTATGCAGTGATGGGAGAATTGATTGCTGGGCTGTTATATTATAATCTGTGATAAACATGCAGTGATTTCAATGCTATGGCTGATCCGTGTTTATCGGTATCACAGGTTTTTCTTGCCTAATATTGGTATCAGTCCAGCTCTAATGCTTTTATGATGTTCAACATAGAGGTTTGTATAATCATCAATCACACACTCCACGATCTATTTTTGGTCAGAAAATCCATTAATGCAACACTCAAAACAGCTACTTTATACTTGAATTGATCTCTACTGGCATTGTTAATGAATGTATGTAATTGTGGGGCACTAAATCTGATTAAAATCTGTATTCATGTGCCATACGCCTTCAGTTGAACCCCACATGACTTCTATCTGGATTAACCTCCTCAAAAATTTTAAAAATGCCTTTGATCATGTTTGATTTTCACTTCTGAGCATATTTTGTGTATTAGTTTTCAAACTTTGTAACTAGATTGCCCAGCATGCATTTCGCACAAACTGTAGGATGACCATGCCAGATAGGAAGGGAGAGAGAGGTGGGCAGATAGAAAGGCGGGGGTAGGGGTGACCAATGTCCCACCTTCCCAGTCTGCACTTGGCATTGACTGCAACATAGGGAAGATGTCACCGAAATCATAATCTAAAACAAAAAGGAGGGATAACATTCATCATTAGACAGAGGTAGCATGGAGACTGTGGTGGGGGATCAGACAATGGCTCAGAAACAGAAAAATAACATGACCAATTAAAAAAAAAAAATAATAACAGAATCAATCAGGAAAGATGGGAAGATGGGAACTTAAACTGACTCAGTACATTGTGGACAGTGATGGAGGAAAACATCCTCTGAGTGCTGCAGTTACTCCACTGAGAACATTGTGTTCCCATCAGCCTCTACATCTGATCCTCTAAAAGCACTTTGGAAGCTGTGAGTCACAACTCCCTGCTAGGATAAATCCAACCTCTAGCTCAACGCACAATGAGGTTGACATCAACATATGAATATATGCAAAAGTACATGTGTGTCTTGCGAGGCCAGATAAACCCAAAAAAGATAGAGGTGCCATTTCCCGTTTATTCAATCTTTAGCAAAGCAACGGGTCAGAACAGTGCTGAGAGAGGGACCATGCATCTCACCTTCACTCGAGGGGGCGATTGCACTGTCATCCCACTCCAGGTTGGTGGAGTTGAGGGAGGTGAAGGAGTGCAGGGACAAGCTGTCTGAGCTGGGCAGCCTTTCCTCAAAGTCCAACAGGTTCTGTGGTTTATAATATTCTGGCATGTAGGGTGCCACGTCCAGATAAGGCACATCCTGAAGCAGGAGGACCAAAGGGGGGCATCAGAGACAGGTTACCAGGCAAAAAAAAAAGTGACTAAAGATAAATGCTGACCAGCTCCAGATCAAAGCGAATGAACTCCAGGCCTGACACCAGTGTGACGAAGAGTGTGAGGTGGTCATGACTGCAGACCAGTGCGTTCCTACAATTGAAAAAAAAAAAATATAAATATATATATATATATGTCAGTGGGCTTCATAATGGTGACCACAAAAGAATTTGAGCAATGTTCACAAAATTGAGTGGATTTCCATGTTACCATCTTTTTTTTAGTGTGTGTGGATGAAGCTGAATCAGGCAAACATTTCTTAGCTTAGCATTTCAACTTACTTGAAATAATACTTTTGTAGTAATGCTTGGTTCTCCTGGAAGAGGCGCAGGTAACTCTCCAAAGAGCTCTCACTCAGTGCTAGGTACAACCAGGCCCTACCTTCAGAGAGTGGTAGAATCATAACAACAGTTACCTCTATGCACAAAGACCACCTACTTACGGATGGCACTTTACTGGCCAAGTACTACACGCATGAGCGTGTCTGACTGTGGGAGAGGGGTGTCTCACTTCGGCCAAGGTTAGTTGCTATGTGCTGAAGCTCATCTATCTGGCGGACGGCCTCTCTCCTGGTGAAGTGGAGGACCAGGACCCAGTAGCCTGATGAAATGTCCTGCAGCCTGCAATTTAAGACAGTACTCAACGACGAAACAGCTTCAGTCTAATGAAATGTAATATGAGAGTTGATGTAGAGGAGAAGCGCACCAGAAAAATAGGACTTATAGAAAGACTGCATTCATGATGGGTGTTAATAAATCTGAGTAGTATTTCAGGACGCACTTTTCCTATCTTTAAAACCTGGAACATTTCAGTGTGCACATTGTGAGCTGTATGAATGTAACTTCCACTGAACCTCGTACCCATAGAGCAGCGCATGGTCAAGGTGCTCACAGAGCCGCTGCAGGACACGGTCGTGGTTCCGGATGGCTGGAGTCTCATCTTCACAGGCTGCAAAGTAACTCTGCAACTGCAGAGACACAGACGCTCACCGTTATGCTGAAGGCAGGGTCACACACAGGACTCAGTCTCAAGCTACCACAGGTTCCCTTTTGACTAACTAATTTGAGCAGTTTCGATAAAGTTTGTTTAAATTATAATTATTTTAATGTATACTCCCTAAGCAGGTTGTACTTGTCAAGATTGGGTGGTTTTGGTGATATTAATTAATTTTCTTAACACGAAATTTGTCATAAATAAACTGTTTTGGCCCTGTCCTTTCCTGCTACTTTTGAAATGAGTATGAGCAGAGTTTGGCCATTATGAATTCTGCAAAGTGCAGTTCTTTTTTGCATAATCCTTTCAGTTTAGCTAAATGTAGCAGCAGGACAATAAACCTGCAGTGGAACATGCAGTCAAAGAAACCAAAGAATTTAGAGGCATGTGGAATTTTCTTGATTGGCAAAGTTGGTGACCTGACCTCAATCCATGACTGACTGAAGGTGGGAAAAAGTAACAAGCAGCAAGTGAAGCAGATTGGAGCACAAGCCTGACAAACTCTGTGGATTCTTCAACAAAGAAAGATCATTTATATCCCGT
Organism: Dactylopterus volitans; assembly: GCA_901007715.1. NCBI lineage: Eukaryota > Metazoa > Chordata > Actinopteri > Syngnathiformes > Dactylopteridae > Dactylopterus > Dactylopterus volitans. Next base: position 4,944 of record CAAKHG010030790.1, on the reverse strand, counting down.
GACTATCTTCCTCTGCATGACTAAGCAATGTTTGCATGAGGTAAATACTGAGCACTGTCTTGGAAGCTTGAGGCATATTATCTCATATGTACTTTCATAGCCATTATTCTGCCATAATGTCAGAGGCAGTGACGTAAATTAAGATTCATCACACATAAGCGGGTTAAGAAGGAGAGAAAGTAAACACAGCTGGGTTCTTTACATTTACACACTAAAATGGGGCTGATGAATGCAAATAATCTGATTATGTGAGTGGTGAAACATGGCAGACCCATTCAAAAGCCCTCGAAAACAGTTACACTGTGCATACTTTTGTAAGCTTTAGAATATAGAAATATGCAGATGGAGATTAAAAGAGTAGCTCAGCAAACAATACCGTCTATTGTGAATTAAAAAGCTTATTTCTACTTGACAACAAGTCCAAACTGGGCGCAAACTGGTAGATTTCTCTGGTGTTGCTGTAGTCCGGCTGCTGCTGTGCCGCAGTGAGAACACGCCGCTGGTCTCCGTGCAACGGGACCACGGCAGCTGACGGCTGCTCAACACGACCGAGCACAAACAAGATAGTCTGAACATTAATAAAGTGAAGAACAAAGCGCTACGCCCCCGTGTCACAGCGGGCTGGTGACGTCCCGCGATTTGAAAGTCGCTCTTTTAGATGGCCAGTGACACAAACATTAGCCGAGGAGATCCAGGCGTGACAATCCGCCTTAACCGAGTGACATCTGGCACTCACCTTCTTCACGGACAGCGAGATGTTCTCCAGAATGCGGTCCTTCACTTTGAGTTGATCCATCGCTGGTTACAGCCGCCTGTCAGCTGACTCCCCGGCACAGTGCCCGCCGTGCTAAAGCTAACGCCCTAGCCTAGCCTAGCTACAGTTTAGTTTGTCAGCTGTACACATCGGGTTCCCCGGAAGCAAACAGCCGCAATGTTCCGCCTAGCGAGCGAGCGACGTCATATGTCAAACCCCTTGACAGTTACCAGCATTAGCTCGGAGCTAACGTCAGCCTCTCTCCGCGGTGGACCCGCAAGCCGAGTTTAGCCGTTGGTACTTTAAGCCGCGGTGTCGTCATATCGAACCGGTCATTTCTGTCTCATTCCGCTTGGAAGCCGCTTCTCGCTGCTTCAGACGAGCTTTGAGTGTTCGCCGACACACACACACACACACACACACACACACACACACACACACACAGTCACATGCAGCCGTGTTGTCACAAACACTTCCACCATCAGTGGTTACGTCACCGCTGACCTCAAGAATCACCATCCTCACGTCCTACTAGGTAATACGGCTACAACCCACACTCCTGGCTTTGAAATAAATCTAAATTTGCCTAATACTTTATATTTGCCTCAGCTACACTTAGTGTTTGTCACTTTTCAAACTCATGAGGTGAAAAGCAGTTAGTCTCAGGACAATAAATGTTAAATCAAAGCTTTAATCACATTTCCACATGAAGGAGCATGGTAGGGGGCTGCTGGTGAACACCTTGCTACTTGAAGGCACCATTGTTCTTGTCCTTCTTTTGCAAACTTCCAGGATGTGAAACCACTTGTTGGAACATCATGAATACATGAAATACAAATGTGTTGCTACAATGTAGAAAAAAAAGCAAGTGAACCTGATCCCTCACTTAATGATAGTAAATCGATCCACAAGAGGAGTATCTGTCTTGGTTTTGACGGAATGACCTGAATGCAACGTGAATGCAAGACTCAGCTGTACATCTTCTTTTCTAATTGGCTCCCATGTCATCGCCTGCAAAAAGCAGACAACTCCACAGGGCCAATAAGGCTCTTGCTGATTCTCTAACGTTGCATTAGTGAAGTGACATTTGCGGCGTTTCATCGCTGTGCAGGGGAGCTTAGTGCCAAGTTCAGCATGAGTTCATGAACCCAAAAATGATCCAGTAACTGTCAGTCACTCATTCATTAGGATGTTGTATGAAGTAAATATTTCCAATACATAATAGAAGTCGCATAGCAAAGTGATGTTGTGCTGCGGGGGGCAGGCATGTCGACCGAGTCCAATGTTAGTATTTTATTGTGTCAGATGAGTTCAATCAATTTGGAAACACATTTAAGTTATCAAAAACAAATGGACAATTGGCATATTCAGTGCATATAGGTAACATGATGAATTTCTTAACTGTGAAAAAGTGGTCAAAATTAAATGGACAGATACACTCCAAGTCAACTGCTTTACTCACTGGATAATTCCATAAAACATGGGAAAGAAACCCAACACCTGCATTTACAGTCAGCAACCACTTATTCAAGTGCCATAATAGCCAAACAGAAACTGTATTTGCTTTTGGAGGACTGTAGTCCATGTCCCTGTGTACGACGGCGTACAACATCCAATTTCGACTTGCTTCAAAAGTTCAAATCTTGCTCTTGTCGTTCCCGGTTGTTCCTCCAGATTAGTCCGATTTCTCCTTCTCTTTCATGTGCAGGAAGACTATGGTGAAGACGAAGAGTCCTGACATCATGGAGAAGACACTGGCATAGTATGGGAATGCTGAGGGGATGAAGCGCTCATACTGCGTGTGCTGCAGGGGGCGCACCGACACCTGTGGGAGACACGCATTATCAGCACGGCTGTGGAATGCATTTAAAAAACAGAGCCACAGTACACGAAAGGTAAAATGATGAGTCACCAACAACTCGGGATCTGGTCCAACTTCAAGGGTGCTTCAGAGGGCCTACTGACTTAGGCTACACCTAAATTACTGTGTTTTAGATTGTCCTACTTTGTACGCTTAATCTACCATGAGTTTCCACATTTAGTTATTGATACCTACTTAGAAAATGTGGACAGTGTCCTTCATTTATTTCTTTAACTGAGAGGGTTGGGTACTTCAGCTGTAAATGATGCAGTTGCTGGTACATTTTAACATTCATGATGCAAAGGTTTGAGTTGCCACTATGTACCCAGGTGACCATTCTGATCATTCTACAGTTCATTTAGCAGAAGCTTTTATCCAAAGCGACTTACATGCTAACGCTCAACAAAACAAGCAAGGATCTAGTCAGGAGTGAACAGCACGATTAAGTGCCTTGAAGCAGGTTCAAGCCTGATGTAGGTGCGGAAGGTAGTGCAGGAAAGTATGATGAAAGTAGAGGATGGAATTTTTTTTTTTCTCATCTGACCTGAGTGGAGGAGTAGAGGTGTGTGTATCCCAGTCGGTTGTAGTCCACCTTGAACTGGAAGACTCCATACACGTCAGGCAGCTTAAACTGGACGGTGTATTTACCACCTAACGGAAATACACAGTGTTTTGTTGTCTATCACGATGTAATACATTCAAGTAGAAAGCATTGAGTGAATTTAATTGAAAAATAAGCACTTTTTCCATGCAATGTTCTCCAGTGCTGTATATCTACAGCCACGCACCGTTTCTCTTGAGGTAAGTCCTGACAAAGGGATCGATCCTCACAAACTCCAGCTGAATATCGTCTCCGTCAAAAGGAACCCAGCGACCCTCAGAGAGCATCTCGATCACAATGCTGTACTCCTGCATGGGAACGTTGTGGACCAATCAAGCATCTCAATCAGCATGAATGGAAACACATCGAAATGACTGATATGAAACCCACCACAAGGTCGGTGATGGTGTATGCTGTAGGGGGAGTGGTCTCTCCCACAGGATGATGGGTAACAGCCCCCACCCTGAGGACCCCAGCCTCCTTAAAGACCCAGCGAGAGAGCGCCTCAGCCAGCTCCATATTACCGGTCTGCTCATGCCTAAAAGACCAATCACAGGAAAAGAAAAGCTGGAGTATTTCAGCGTTTCCAGGAGCGTTGATGAATGTCAGCCTGCAGTCAAGTTACACACAACTTTCCATCTTTACTTTTGTTTGACAATACTACTTTGCAACATAAAACAAAAAAAATAGTCAGACATATAAGGTTGGACTTCAAAATGCCCATGTCATTGACGTAATGTCAATGACATAACTCATAATAACCGACGAGAGATGAGATGTCTCCAAACAACCAAACCAAAAGAAAGGTTTTATCTAGGCTCGTAGGATCACCATGACCTAGATGAAATTCTACAGAGATGCACTGATTAACTAGCCCACAAAAGGTTTTAAATGCAATACGCTAATCAGAGACAAGTCTTTAATACCAACTGAGGTGCAGTATTAAGCTAAAATTGGGCATTTTCAGACACTGAAAACCTGCAGATAAGATAGCATTAAAATGGTTGTAAAGTTGGAGAAGACATCAAAAAGACAACTGAGGAACAGCTATGTATTCAATGAACATGGATGCCTCAACCCGGCAGCTCTGAAGAATGATGCGATCACCACAATTCACCAAAATTAGTGTCACTCTCCACATCTATTTATGATGTGGAGAAATGACTACAAGTGTGCAGGGCTCGAAATGAACTTTTTTACTTGGTAGCGCATGCGCTCCTAACTTTAAAATTTAGGAGCGCAGCCAAAATATTTGGGAATGCGCACCCTTATTATTTTTTATCAAACACTACACTGCTCCGCTGTCTGCTCCTAACATTCCACTATAAAGACTGAGGGTGTACAGGTACATTACCTTATTTAAATGCTGAGCTACCACTTTTCGTATCTAGGGGGAGATACCGCTGCATGAGCTACCTACAGGTAAGCAATACAGGTCAACATCCCACTACACAGGCTAACAAGCCATGCTGCACACCTGAATAATAAATGCAACACATCATACTTCATAATGATAGCAAACCAAAACTACTTTTTATATTACTCATGGTCATATCCACAACTAATTTTACCCATGCTTGTATAGCATATAGTTCATTCTTTCCAACAACTATTAATGGAAGAAGCAGCTACTGTTTCAAAAGTGTCATCTTTATTCCAAAAGAGAAGAACTCATTCCGTCCTGAACATTCTCTGCTCAAGCCATATTCATTTTGGTTTGCAGTTACA
>CAAKHG010030788.1:0-12090 GCA_901007715.1 Dactylopterus volitans | reverse complement strand
GCACGTACACCTACTCGTGCCGTCACGGTGAGGAGTCAATATTCCGACACAAACGTGGGCTGAGCCTCAAAAGAACTCAATGGAAAATATAGAGGAAAGGAAGAGCAGTGAGAGGCTGTCTGTGCCCTAATAAAGTGAAATTGAGTGATCAGAGTGCTGTCCGTTTATACTGGCCGATTAATTAATTTTTTATAATCTCAACAGAGTCAGCAATTTTATGCCAGCATTCCTTCCTGACTTTTGCTGCAAACGTGCTGCGACATATCGTCCAGGCCAAAAGCAACGCAGCCGCAGCAAAAGTCAGGAAGGACTGCTGGCATAAAATTGCCGACTCTGTTAATGCGCAAATTTGTGAGATTATACAATATTAATTCACAGGACAATATAATCAGACAGCACTCTGATCACTCAATTTCACTTTATTAGGGCACAGTTTCAGGCAGAGCAGCCTCTCACTGCTCTTCCTTTCCTCTATATTTTCCATTGAGTTCTTTTGAGGCTCAGCCCACGTTTGTGTCGGAATATTGACTCCTCACCGTGACGGCACGAGTAGGTGTACGTGCCGTAAATTCATGTTACTGCAATTATTCCATGTGTGACCATAATTATTAACCTCATTATTTCAGATGCGACCTTAGCGGGGCTAAACTGACCTGGGAACAAGTCAGGAACAAGTACAAAAACATACTTAAGGGCGCTCAGCGACGAAGCTTTATTTCTCCACACTGTCTCTGCTGTATGGATGAAATCAGCGGCAATTATTTGATATTATTTACAGCCCAGACCTGACTGCCATGCGTTACATTTGCAGCAAATGGCTCCATCAGTTGACAAATGTAGCGCAGTCCATCGGATGAAAATCTGTACCTTTCATACAGGATGTTTTTATATTCGCTGATCTCTTATCCAGAACATAACCTGCTCCGCACACATGTTAACCCCTAATGCATTTGATACAATTCAGTCAAAGTGTTCACTGAACACTGACAAGCATAACCTTATAGCCCCTGCATGGTTACCATAGGATATAATGCAACAGCTGTGCAATAAATTACCCCTTCAGGAGCAGTTTTAATGTTGAATTTTTATTGAATCTGTTTGAGAGAGGTGTCGGCATATTTGAATGAGTGTTATTTGAGCTGTAATTTTAGATGGTGTTGGACTGTACTGAGTTATCCTGAGAGGCGTCCCGAAACTTGCATATGTGAGAAATGACCAAAAGTTACTTGTAGGGTTGTCACATTATATTCTGTGGTAACCATGCAGTGCTCATAATGCTATGCTTGACTGGTGTAAATCTTGTGGACAAACATGGATGTTAACTGTAACCTGACTGGTTTGCCATAATGCAGTAATTCTAATTGTAATGTCTTTACTTTTTTGCTGACGTTATTTCATGTTTTTCAGGGGTTCTCGCGTTTTTCTTCTTCACACGAAAAATACCAGTCATTCAAGAGGAGGTGCCATCCCTAAATTACTACTGGGTTCCCCTTTTGGTAAGCAGAGTAAAATCTGGGTGATCCAACAAATCATTCTTTAGAGCGATAATGCGGTGTGTTTGCATGATGACGAGCTATCCACTGTTTATGGAGGCGCTCAGTGGCATTTGTTATTCCCCTTCTTGTTGATTTGAAATGTTTGTGTGGATTTGCGTACGTGTAGCAGACATCATTGATTAAACAGACAAATTCCACAGATAAGTGGCCATCTGCGGTTCATATTTCCTAAGTTGTGGAAAGTTTTCAAGGTTCGATGAACACTTTTTCGAGAATGCTCGAACGTCAGTTTTGTTTTCACAATATCAAACTGACTTGCTGGTGATTTGATGAGGTGGTGGCCATGCTGACCGCACCCTGCTGTCGTTTCAGACGGTGATTTTTGGGTCCTATATGATTGCACATGGCTTTTTTAACGTCTACTCCATGTGTGTGGACACGTTGTTCCTGTGCTTTTGTAAGTATCCCGGCTTTAATGCACATTGGGTGACACAGTGTGAGAATATGAAACCTCGTACTGAGCGACGCTGTGAAGTTTAATGCTCCACTTGCATGTCAGCAGCTAAACACTTTCTCTTCTTGAAACTGTCTCTAAACCATAACAAACTGATTAACTGTTTTGACTCACTTGAATCCTCGCATGATGTTTCACCACGTCTAAGCCTCTGCTTTCCTTTTCCTTCCTGGCTCTCGCTTCTGTCCGCTCTTCCTGCCCCTCCTTTACTGCGCTGGGATCCCGGCCTCAGGTGAAGACCTGGAGAGGAATGACGGGTCTTCCTCCAGGCCCTACTACATGTCTCCTGGCCTGCACAAGATCCTACGCAAAGGAGAGGAGGGTGCCAAATTATGCGCTACCTCCTGAGCAATGCACGGCTGTTCTTACTAAACTGATGACGCTCACTCAGTTCTCCATATCTGCTGTTTTGTGGGGGTGTCTGAATGGCGGCGGGCGACCGATCACAGCCTGGTCAGGGATGACCACGGCAGCTCCTCACAGAAAAGGAGTCTGGTACTGGTAAAAGACCTGCGGTCAGTTCCTATCTTGAGCCAACTCAGATGCTTGCCTTTTTTCTGCCACACTTTTGCTCTTTTTTTTTTCTTCTTTTTTCTCTTTTTCTCCGTATCTTCTGCTGACCTCTGCCTTACTGAGAGGGTTCATGTCAAATCACAGGACGGACATAAAGGCTGAGATGAACATGATGCAAGCATTTTTTTTTACCCAAACAAACATGAGGACCACGAAATGTACAGATGCCACCGACGGACTATTAAAAGTATTAAAACGCGGTGGACTTCTGGGGCACCCTCCTGTCGCACTTTGGTCTTCTGATGTAAAATCATGTTTTGTATGCACTTTCACATATGGGAAAAGAACCATGTGATTTTGGTTGGTCTGTCTAGCATGATTATTTTTGCTGGCTATTGATGTTTACCATTGGTTTTATATATATTTGCTTTGACTCACTGTATTTAAACTAACACAAAACGCACAGGTCCAAACAAATGGTGTGTATCTTGCACTTAGCGAAACAGGTTTATCCGACATCAACCACACAGTCATGTCTGATTTTCCATTATGCTCATAGATGTACTGTAAGCCAGACAGAAACTTTGCGGGAGGTCAAGACTTCAAAAGAAATATTGTGTTGTTTTTTTGTTTTTGTTTTTTTTGCTAAAATTTGAACTGAAGCTGACAGTTTTCAGGAACCCTCTGAATGCAGCCACTAGTTTATGTGCCTAGTTGTGGGAAAAAAAAAATAAAAATTGTTCCTCTCCTTCTGTGGTTTTAGAGCTAATACCAGGAATCTTTGCGATACAGTTTATAAAAGGATGTCAAAGCCATTTTTGGTACATTTTTTATTGGATGGTTCCAATGTAGTGCTGTTTTAATACTCAGTATGATATACGCAACTGTCTGGGGGTTAATCAATGTTCTTTTATAGAGGAGAATTTTTTTAATCAATGAAATCCAATAAAAATGTGAATCATTTTTTCCAAAAAAAAAATAAATAATAAACTTAAATGGTTTAAGTATGTGCATTTCTGTGCCTTTCCAAGGTGACTCGGTCTAATGTCAAAGTTCAAGAGAATCAAAAAAGTTTGTCATGCTAAGTGATTATCTCTTAACTTCGGTCTGGGTTTTTAACATCCTGCTTGCTGCTGCCTCCTAGTGTGGGACCTGGAGGCAAACGACGGCTCGCCCGCCCGGCCCTACTACATGAACACCACCCTGCGGAGGATCCTCAACAAGAAGAACATCAAGAGAGAGAGGAGAAGATAAGAGAGCTGAAGAAAGGTGGTGCCGGAGAGAGCGAGAGCGAGAGAGAGACTGAAGGATGGTGAACTAAAAGCCTGGCCCAAGCCTGCGTGGAAATGCCAAATGTAACCAGAGTGTACGCAAGTTGCAACTGTGCACTATAATAGATCAACTGTAGATAAGCAACTCTAAATGGATCCAACCGCACACTCTTCAGTGAAGGACTTTGTAGTTATTTTTATAGACGCTATAATTGACTGAAAAAAGTTGTCTTTGTATTAACTGGCGTATGAAATTGCAGTTTTTATCCATAGTTTTAAAGGTTTTACATTTTGTACTTGCTTTTAAGAGCTGCCTCACTGCTCACGGAGTCCCTGTAGGGGCGAGTGATTTCTTTCCTTGTCCACATGGTGGCGTCATTCCCTTGCAGTTACAAGTGTTTGACACTTGGTGGCGCCAGTTGATTGCATTCTGTTGCGGCATGAATCACTGTGAAAGTGTCCCACTCTGAGAAACGCTGCATATTTGTCACTCCGTGTCCCCCATGTACAGATGAACTTTTTAAAGACATAATAATGACATGCTTCACTCTAAGGCGCCTTTCTCTCAGGTCCACCTCATCGAGCCTCTCCATGCGCCCTGCAGCCACACGGTTTAAGATGGTTAACCTTCTTAAACTTAACCTAGCTTCCTACCTTGGTGATTTATTCTGAGTTTTGTCATTTCAAAGAGTTTAAGAGAGATATATTCTCAGCAGCCTCGTACGTCCAGCCAGAGGCAAACACGTCATGTGCTGATTCTTTGATCTGAAGCCGCTGTAAGTGGTTACAGTGATGCTCCTCCGGCATGATGTCTGCAAGGAAGCTGTAAAATAGTGGCTTCACTCACAACCGCGGCTGCGATCAGTTTGACTTTGTGTCAGTTAAGTTCAGTAACATGAAGTCTGAGACGTTTTGGCAGCATCACCGTGTCCACACACACACACACACACACACACACACACACACTGGCATCACTCGCCTCTCTGCTCGGTCTTAATATGCTGCTGCGAAGGCCAACAAGTTCCTCGTTTCAAACAGTGTTACGTTTTTTTGTTGCTGCTGGTGCTCTTGTTTATCCGGATATGTGGGCTGGTCCCACGTGTGATTCTGTTGATTATTATTGCCGTCAGTTGAGAGCAGAGGCGCCAACGCCTTGACACAAAGCGCATCTGCTCCAACAGCACCGCTGAAGTAAAGGTCAGCCGGTCATGTGGAAACTGCAGTTGTGTGACTGGGGTCCTGCATGGTGCGAGGGAACTTCTTGTTTTGTTTTGTTTTTGTTTTTTTTTGTTTGTTTGTTTGTCTTGGAGCCAGAATCCAGGAAATGCTTTGACGAGTTGCTTTGCTAAAATGAGACACATGCACAGTTTCTGGCACAAGCACCCTGTTGGCCGTTGTTGTTTTGTTTTTTGGGTTTTTTTGCACGATGCTCCCCTCTAGATCCTCGAGATGTGACTCATGCTTGTGTGGGTTCGTCAAACGTGAGAAGAAGCTGCCCTCATGGCGCTTCTGGAGTGACAGCACTGCCAGACGTGCACACCCCCCGTGCCCCCCCCTACCCCCCCAGCACCGCCGGAGCCCAACACGCCGGGACATGTAGCCATTCAATAAAAGCACAACAACCCCGCTTGTGCGTCTGCGAGAGTAGGGAAGAACCAAAAAAAAAGCATAAATGTGGCGCTCACGGTAGCAGAAAGCACACATCTCAGGTTTGGATTCTGCGTTGAAACAGTGCTGAAGAACTACAAGTATCACCGAGCCAGTTGTATTTCATATCTTAATGTGCACGCGACTCAGGTTTACTTTCTTTCCCATGGTGGTGACGAGCGACGGTCTGATAAGTGTAGTTAAAAAAAAAAAACTAAAAAAAAAACCCTGCGTCTGTACGCCTCCTCACTCCCTCCACCCCTCCCTCTCCTGTCTGGGAATTAGATTCTTTTGGTCAACCACAGTCAACAAGTAGACACAAGTAAAACTTCTGTCACGGTTAGAATGTGAGTCGGGTTTCTCGCCGCAAAACTCCTGCAAGTCAAATACTTTTTCTTTTTTTCTTTTTTTAACTTGCAGATGTGAAGATACTTCAAACTTTTATTTATTGTGTCTGGTGTGTGTGTGCTGGAAGTGTGAATGCATCTGCCATATTTCTATTGATGCAATTCATGTATTTTTTGAACAAAATGTATTGGTTGGATGTCTTTGTCACATCTGTTTGTAACAATAAATAGTTTTTCTACACAGTTTGGCAACCTTACTGCTTAATTCTAAACATCCTTGATGTATAAACACACTTCACCATGAGAGCTGTCACTCCATCTCACATCTTTCGTGAAATGTTTCTTTTTTTTTCATCCATTCATCCCCCAAAGTTTGTGAAATTAGACATTTATTTACAAAACAGACCACATACAATAAATAAATTAAATTTCAATAACTCAAAACACTGCTATGAAAACATTTTCAAGTCCACCCTGATGACAAGGCGACGTCTTGGGTGTGAAGAGTAACACGGTCAAACGGTCACCACCTACACAAATATAAATCTATAACGTCATGTGCCACAATCTCATGAGGTACACTGACACCTTTCCGACTCCACGTACAGTACATTTACGTCTGTAAATCAACATCCATCCATAATGTGTTCAAATCCATTCGAAGAATATAGACATGTAATGGATTACTGGATTACTAAGGTCAGGGCATTAGTGGGTCACTGAAAATCAAATTATATCCACCATGGAGGGCTGAACACTGCTGCTGCTGAAAGATGATCGCTGGTGAAGGTGAAGTCTGACGCTGCGCGTTTGTGTGTGTGTGTGTGCGTGTGTGTGTGTGTGTGCGTATGTGTGTTTGTGGGCAGCTCAGGCGTGAGACACAGGCAAGGAGGTCATGGCGTGGGCTGGCAGCAGCGGTTGAAACATGGATGGAGGGGAGTGGACTGCGGGGGCACACAAACACACACACACAGAGAGAGAGCATTATTATATATTAAATATTAAAGTCTAAATTATTACATATGTACACAAAAATTAGCAATGATTGAGATATTTAAAAAAAAAACTCTTATTTGAGTGAAATTGCTTCACCTGATTACCTAAATTTTCCTTATTAGCATATTTTCCCGGTTATATGCTCTTTCAATTCTTCCTTTAAATTATAGCGTCTGGTAGGACTTTCCGTGAAAACAGCAGAGGGAGTAATTAAGTGGTTTGGCGTTCAGACGATTAACACGAGGAAACAGGAGAAACCTCACATGCCGGGTCACGTCTGCGACGACAGGTCACCTTGAGCAGATGCTGCGTGCGCGCTCTTTTAATTTACACATGAGGGCGAGATGGCAAAAATAAGAACATCCGTGCGAACCGATATCTCATCAATGCCGTGATAAATCAAAAGATAAGTCCGGCACTCACTGTCGATGAAGGAGTGTAGCGCGGAGAGCATTGACCCCTCTGGGCCTCCGTACGCCGTGTACTGCAGCTCCTCGGGGGACGGGGTGGGCTGGGCCAGGCGGCTGGGCTGCAGCGGGGTTATCGGGGTGCTGGAGGTGTGGTTGGGGCTCACGTGCTTCTTGTGGCGGGCTCGGCAGTTCTGGAACCAGACCTGAGTTAACAGGACAAACACTTTTGTAGGCGTCTCTCACGTGTAAACAGCGTTTCGGACGAAGGTTCGTGGGAGCCCTGTTGGTGCAAGAGTGAGCGGACGTGAAGGTGACATCCATCTTTATCATTTTAGGACCGGCGCCATAATGTGCCAGCGTATGAAAAACGTCCTGTCCGGCAAATATGTTTCTCCATTTCCTGCGGAGGTAAAACTGAAAAGCCTCTCGCGCCCCTCGTGAGGATAAACAATAGCTGCGGTTGAATTCTTCAGTAATATTGATATTCCACACCATTTATTTCATTAAATCACTTCTTTTGGATCAGACTTATCCTTCTGAGAGATGAGAGGCCGTGCAGGGGAAAATCAGCCCAGGGGTTTTGAAAAAGTGTCAGAATATCAAACGATGATGCAAAGTCGCCTGGAGAAGCCTCGTTAGCATCTATTGTCTTAAAGCTGCCTGACTGGAACCGTAACGGGCATCACGTCACCCACTCAGCAGCACGCTGTTTGTCTGACGCTTACATTTGAACACTGTGTGTTAATAACAGCTGCAATATTCAACTGTTTTTCATGTCAGAAATTTGATGTGGTTCATATAATATACTGGATATGACTATTTGGTTATTAATATTCATTTATCAGTATTTATTTACGTACATGTGTGAGGTGCTTGTCTTTTACTTACTGTATTTTACAGTTTATGCTCCTCGGCTCACTGACATTTACTCAACAATCACAATCTGTCAACACCTTGTCATTAAGATTGTACAAAACCGTTTGAAGCAATATTGAATATTTTGAAATAATATTAAACATGAAATATACATACTGAGATTAAAGTTTACAGTAATTAATTGTGTTTTTCTCTCCTTTTTTCCCCCGATTCAACGTGAGATCGCTGCTTACATTGTGATTGAATACATAAATTGATAAAAAGAACAAGAAATAATGAGAACAATAGGTCTACATTAAAAAGCAGGAGTGCATATTATTATTATTATTGTGTTTTTTTTTCTTATTGTTATTGTTATTATTATTATCTGAAATTAAGTGTAATTTAAGTCATGTAATATTCCAGAGAAGATCCATTTCACATCTTGACACTTTAACGAAAAAAAGCTAGAATTTACTCTAATTTACTCATGCGTACGTCTTGGACGCAAGACATACGCATGTTATTGAGTAATTTTACCCTGTGGTAAATGCTCAAAAACACACTCTTTATCTCTGCCTGGCGGGACTGCGGCGGGTGGAGGTCTCCCAGCATCCGTCCCTCTCTCACCTGTATGACTCGCCGACTGAGGCCCGTCTGCTCCGCCAGCTTCTGCAGCGTTTGGGCGTCTGGGTTGTTGTCCTGCGCGAACTGCGCCTGCATCACCTGCATGCACAAGAGAACCAGGCAGGCGCACGTTGAAAAAAAAACACACCGGGAACACCGAGACGGGATTTGATCAGCCTTTGTGTCTAAAGTGCCGTTGTTATCAGGACGCGCCCGGCAGGAATAAAGACTTCGCTGATTACACCGACTGAAATCATTGTGTCATGTGTTTTTTTTGTACATCCGTCGAGCCTCATATGGACCCAGATTACCGCTGTGGCTTTTATTGGCTAGTTGACCAAATAGTTTAATCATTAGCATTCATGTCAGAGGTGAAGCTTTTCTCCATATTGTGATTAAGTGCCTTTCTAAACGTGTTTCAGCATCACATTTTACCTGCATGTGTTCTGTTTCGTGTCATTGATGCCGTCCAACACACATTACCCCAGCCATTTCTTTTTATGGAGCATGAAATTCTATAATTGTATCTTCAATTCAGGAGCTAAATATGTTTTTTTTCCCCATAATGCTACATACCATCATTTACTGTGCAAACACACCATCAGTATTAAAATCTTGGATCTCACTTTTCCTGTGTCATTTCAATTTTGAACTATAATTGAGACAAACCCTAGAAGCATTTCGGTAACATCGGTACCAAACAGCTGCCCATCGTCATCTTGGTCTTTCGTCTCAGCGTTGAGGATTTGAGGATGCTCTCACTAAACACAGCATTTATCACGTGACTGCTCGAGGCCGGGGTCGGCGGGTTCAGACGGTTTCAATGACAAAAAAACGATCAAATTCATTGTAATTTCTGGCGGGTGACGGACGCGGCCGCGTTCTCGCGAGTGGCTGTGACGGCGGAGGTTCACCTGCAGCTGGTCGGCGGTGAAGCTGGTCCGCGCCCTCTTGGAAGGTTTGGGCTGGTTGATCTCCTGCTCGGTGGGCACGGCCCCCTCCATGTTAACACTGCTGCCTGCAGCGGGAGCGGCGTCTCACGTTAGAAACGCATTGGAATGTAACTCATAGGTGGAAAGTGTTGTAGGAAATATCAAAAATAAACAACGTTTGAAAGGATGATGCTAATTTTTCTTTCAAATAGAAACTACTCTCACAATGTTTTGCATGTTTTGTTTGGGCCTTCTTAAGTCATTTCCAGAAGCTGTTAACCTTAAATGGTAAACATCATACACCAGATACGCCACAGCACGGCAGCGTACGCCCATCAGCCATAACGTTAAAACAACTGCATGTTTACCATAGAATATAATGCAGCACTCCTGCGATAAATTCTCCCTCCGGCAGGAGTTTAAGATTGGATTTCTATTGATTCTGTTTGAGAGAGGCGTTGACATATTTCAATCATAATTATTGGGACTGTGATTTCTGATGCTGTTGATTGAGCTGGGTTATACTGGCAGGTGTCCATAAACTTTTGATCATTCCACTCACATTTTAAAGTCCAGGAACACCTCTCCGTGTAAGCCACTGCCATTAACAATCATTAAAATGTGTCAACACCTCTCTCGAACACATTCAATAAGAATTCAACCCAAAACTCCTCCTGAAGGAGGAATCTAACGCAGGGCTGTTGCGTTATATTCTTATGGTGGAGGTGCAGTGACCTTCATGTCATGGCCGATCGGTGTGTATCTCACAGAGAATTAATAATTCCGTTAAGAGATGAAGGTGGTGCGATGGATATTCGCGTCACACACGGGTGATGTTATCAAGCAAATTTGACAACAACCGTCTCCAGTAAAAAAAAAACCCCCCAAGAAGTCGCACACGCATATGCGGCTTCTCCGAGGACTCGCCTTTCTCCACCGCCCGCTTGAGGTTGTCCAGCATGCAGTCGTAGTGGACCCTGCAGAGCACCTTCTCGTCCACCAGGGCGAACTCCTCGCCGGTGGACAGCTGCCTCTTGCAGGAGAAGCAGGCGAAGCAGGCCAGGTGATACACGTTCCCCTTGGCCCGGCGGACCCAGTCCGTGGAGTGGATGTTGCGGCCGCAGCAGGCGCACCAGGTGCCGTATCTTCTGCGGGGGAAGGCGAGGACGCGCGAGTGAGCGCGCGTAAAGGCTGCGACGCGGAGCAGGGGCCCCTCTCTCTGGACTACGGTTTTGTTTTTTTGTTGTTTTTTTTACACACATTTTCAGCAAGAAATTGAACAGTGCAGAGAGAGAGGGGGGAAAGACTGCAAGACATAGAGGTGTCTTTAAAAAAATGCTATTTTGGCATTTTAAACACCTCTTAAATTAGTATTTTAATTAATTCGTGTTGCACTTCGCTCTCCTCCTATATGACAGCGTTTTTTTTTTTACGATCCAATTTCACTCAAAAGAATCTACATCTACACATATATTAAAATCAATACATCTGTTATGAAGAATCGCCGAGGAGCGAATTGCAACGGGTCATTTGATTGCAGTTAAACATAAAAAAATAAAAAAAAACCGAAGGGACCTTGTTGACTTTCCTGCCGACATCAGCAAATAGCTGAATAAAATTAGAAACAACACAGTAACAAACATTATCATCATTATTATTTTATGATTATCATCATTGCAATTACATTTGTATCGCTACTATACACAGACGTCTTGATATCCCTTTATTATTATCATTATTATTATTATCATTATATTATTATTGTCATTACTGTTATCATCATTACTACTACGACATAGGCCTATTTTTTCCTGATTGGCCTACAGAAAAGAAGCGGTTCATGCCTTGGAAAGCTTTTTTTGTTTGTTTGTTTGTTTGTTTGTTTTGACGCTTTCGTTTGCTGGGCGCTGCGTCCCGTCGGGCGGCGGCGGCGGCGGCCGTGAACGTACCTGAAATAATCCAGTTTACAGAAAACCTCTTTTTCTTTGATGTAGCAGCTCGTGTGGCTGCCAAGCGAAGTCTGGCACACGCTGCAGGAGAGGCAGCGCACATGCCAGCACAGGTCGTTCACCTACAGCGGAGGATGGGACACGACAACACGAGTCAGGCACCGCGGGCCTGAATGGCTGGCTGTCGGTGCTCGCAGCGGAGAGGGTCGGTAGGGAGTGAGGGGGGGGGCCGGACTAACCCAAACAGACACGCGTCACAAAAGTTTACCTTTAATAAATATCTATCCACAATTTCCTCGTTGCAGCTCGCGCACACGGTCCTGCCCAGCAGAGGGACGGACGCCATCGGCTGCAGCGACGACGCGTCCTCGTTCAAAACCTCCACCGGCGCGCCCTGCGGAACACAGGCACACGGCCGCAGATGAGCGCAGGCGGCGCACGCAACCCACCGCAGCGGCGCGCTTATAAAAACAAAACAAAACAAAACAAAACAAAACAAAACAAAACAAAACAAAACGGCGCAATCCATTCAT
>CAAKHG010030786.1:16675-33454 GCA_901007715.1 Dactylopterus volitans | reverse complement strand
TGTGTGTGTGTGTGTGTGTGTGTGTGTGTGCATATGTGTACCAACTCCTCAAAAGTGAAGCCAAAACATCTCCATCTCCTCCTGGTGGCCAGCCGCAGTGTAGCTGATAAACCCCGCCTCCTCCATGTTTGTGGGCGGGACTTCGTTTGTGTCATTTCAGGTGTTCATTTTTCTGATAACTTAGATTTTAATTCGTTATTTGATGCTCTAAAGGGGGCGTGGCTTCAGACTGACAGCTGCTCTGAGTGACATACAGGAAGTGGTGGAGGCGTTTACAGACGTGTGTTTAGGGATCCTACATGAGAGAGTGGAGAGGACGCGTGACTCTGACTTTCTATAGGCATTATTGGCTGTTTCAAATAAGAATTTTTAACAGTAAGCTGAGTGCTGGTGACCAGGATGGGCGGGGCCTCGATCTTCTGATCGCAGACCCAATTCCTGAACGCTATCGAGCCTTAGTTGTAGATATGATATGGTTTGATTTGATGTGATAAATCTCCAGAAAACGAATGTAAGTCAGTGTAATCTCCTTTGAAGTGTGTGTGTGCATGTGTCCGTGTGTGTGTGTGCGCGCGTGTGTGTGTGTGTGTGTGTGAGTGAGTGGCAGATCAAAGGGCAACACAAAGAGAAAAAGGAAGTGAGACGACAACGTGAACGTCTCGGCGTTCCTTCTTTAAATAATTACTGTCATCATCATTAATGAAAGTCTCTCTGGCAGCACCCAGGACGACCGGCGCCGACGATTCCTTTCATTTTCTGGACTCTGAACGCACCGCAGGAGCAGCGCAGCGGGGAGCGAGGGATGTGAGGAGGGCTGGGGGGCAGGACTGGGGGGGGGTCATCTGATCAGTTTTATCTGAGTGTTTTAAGCAGAACCAGGACGAATCAACCCGACGCCAGAATTTATATTAATATTCCAGGTTTTCCTCTGAACCTTTGAAGGAGGCCAAACTCTCCTCATCTCTCATTTTTTATCAATAATTTACATATCCAACTCCTGTTTTTGTTCCCCAGCAGCTGTTGAATCCTGTCAGAGGAAACCTTTTTGTTTGTCTCCTCAAAGTTATTTAAAAGATATTTAGTTAGCAAAACAGCCGCATCCAGCAATTCAAGGGAATTAAAAAAAAAAAGTTTGAAATCCTTGAACTGTGGCAGCTGCAGCTCCCTGAGGCCATAAGTTAACGCTGGTGATGTCATCCGGCACCGGTACCAACCAATGGAGGCCACGTCATAGAAAGTCAGTGTCACGCGTCCTCTCCACTCTCTCATGTAGGATTCCTAAACAGACGTCTGCAAACGCCTCCACCACTTCCTGGATGTCACTCAGAGCAGCTGTCAGTCATGAAGCCACGCCCACATTTTATAACATCAAACTTAGGCAACTTAGGTAGCTCCGCATTATCCTCCATAGGTAACTTAGGTAAGCTAACTTAGGTAGCTTAGCATTATCTTATGTTGGTAACTTAGGTAGCTTGCCATTTACCTCCATAGGTAACTTAGGTAGCTTAGCATTAGCCCCCATGGGTAACTTTGGTAGCTTAGCATTAGCCTCCATAGGTAACTTAGGTAGCTCAGCGTTAGCCCCCGTCAAAGGGCGCTGGAGCGTGGTTCAGTCTGAGTTGGTGGCGCCTGAGAGAGCCTCCTCGCCGCCCTCTACTGGTGACGACCATAATCTCACACATGAAGCACCAGAAGAAGAACAACAGGAAGCCAAACCGGGGTGCTGCTCCAACTATTTTCAGCATCTAAAGAGAGTAAACACACACTTCTCCTTTTCAACTGTTGTATAAAACCAAAGTACTCAGTGAAGTACAAGTATCTCATATGGTACTTTGTATTTGAGTAAATGTACTTGAAGGTCCTACGCCCTGAGACTCCTTAACGAGCTGCTCCAATCAGCCCCACTGGCTCCGGGGGATGATTCATTTCTTTGTTTCTGCAAATGTGTTTGGATTACGACGTCCGCCTAATTAGGCCCCTCCCCCATGACAATCAATTAGCGCGCGGCTTTTAAATGGCCTAATGAACACGGGCTTTAATTGTCTCAATTAACTGCGTCCTAATTGACCACATTAGCCAGTGACTGTGACAGCAGCGGAGGGAGGAGGTGTGGCCGAGCAGAGCGCCGGCGGTCGTTGCTAGGCAACCTCCACCTCCCCTCCCTCTCTCCCTTCAGCTCGCCGCGTGTGACGGACGCCGTGTGGGAGGAGCTTTGCCGTCATTGGAGTAACAAATGATGAGGCTGATAAATCGCGACCATGAAACCCGGCCAGGAAGAAGGTGGCAGCAGACGTTGGACTACGATTGGTTCAAACCGGCTGTGATGTCACAGAGCCTGCAGGTGCGTCCGTGTTTCACGCTGGTCCCTCCTACGGTAGCCCCCGCGGGACAAACCTCGCCAGCAGGACAAACCTAGAAAATTGTGCCTGTTAAATCTGGCGGCAGCTGGAACGCAGCCGTGTAATAAGCCCACCCTGTCAGTCATCCGTCGCCGTGACAACCAGGAATATGTCAGTTCTTAGCCAGGCTCTTCCTGGGCTCCAGGCGGTGGGTTGCCAGGTGTGAAGGATTCGCAGGAAAGCAGTTGGAGAGTCATTAACGGCTGGAAGATTATCTGACGAGCCGTCCTCCTCTCGCCTTCCACGCGCGCAGGTTTGGACGGACACGTACACAGTCCTCGCCACCGCCACCGCCGCCGCCACCGCCGCCGCCGCCGCCGCCATCGCCGCGGTGACACAATTTGTTTCCCCACACACAGATTTTATTCCTTTTGGGAGCCAATTATGTCAAACACAAACAAAATATCTGGGCGCCGGTGAACATGGTCGCATGCTGCTCGGCCCCCTTTCATCCCGCGCGCGTGTGTGTGTGTGTGCGCGTGCGACGTTTGAACATCAAAGTGGCGTCTTCTCATCAGTACAAACTCACACACACACTCACACACACATAGATGAGCCATCTGAGGACAAATCCCGCCTCTCCTCAGCTGAACCTATAGCGCCACACACACACACGCACACACACACACGCACACACACGCACACACACATCATGACTCATCTATACTTGTGTGGACAAACATGCAGGGCTGCAGCTAACAATTATTGTCATTGTTGATTAATCCCTGGATTATTTCTCCTCGACTCTGCTTTATGAATGTCAGCGAGCGAGCGGGTTTGGGATTAAACCTCTGAGACCAAAGTCATTAATCTAATAGTTGTTCCTCCTGCACTTGTTCCTCTAATATCACTTGCGGAACATTAACCATCAAGCTACTTCGTCATTGTTGTCAGGACGACCTGGAGTATCACAATATTTGTGCTGCAGTGATTCACTTGAATCCAGAAGAAATGAGACAATTAAGACAATCTGAAGGTGCAGACATCTCATGGTCTTCAGCTTATTCCGGTTCCGGGTGGCGGTCGTGCTGAAGCCGATCCCAGCTGGCAAGGGGCGAGCGGCGGGGTACAAACACCCTGGACCAGTGGCAGCTCATGGCAGGACCACATGAAGGACAGACAACCACTCACACTCACACACACACACACCTACGGGCAATTTAGAGGAGCCAATTAACCTCAGCATGCTTTTGGAGGTGGGAGGAAGCCGGAGTACCCGGAGAGAACCCACACAGACGCGGGGAGGAAGCCGGAGTACCCGGAGAGAACCCACACAGACGCGGGGAGAGCATGCAAACTCCACATGGAAAGATCCCAGGCTGGGAATCCAACCTGCCACCTTCTTGCTACGAGGCAGCGGTGCTCACTTCCTCCTTTAGTAGCAGAAAGAGGCACAGCAGCCTCCCATTGGTGGACGCCATGACAGCTCACCTCTGATTGGTCCACACACTCTATAGAGGAAAACCGACATGGCCGACTAGCATCCGCGCTAACAACCGTTGAAAAATGGGTCAAATATTGACCGAAAACGTTCAACCTTGGATCGGTGATTGTGGGTTTATTGTCCCCAAAGAGACCCCGTAGTCGTGGAACCAAACGGTGGAACCGCACATTCGCGGTTAAACAGCTGTGACATCATCACTGATGAGATGATGATGGCTTCATGGCGGCGGTGTGAAGACACCCGAGCGCTCTTAACCAGTCGGGATCCCAGAATGTTAAGGATCCGTTATCCAAACCATCCAGACGCTTGATGACTCATCGACCCGTCGCCGCTCCACAGACACGCCTGCATCCGTCTCATTGGGTCTCTGAACAGCCAATCAGAGCTGACGGCTGAGGTTCTCGCACCAAGGTTAGGGGGAAACTCTCCTGGAGGTGTGGCCACCTCCATCGCCGTGGTTACAATAACGAGCGAGCGCTTCGGGTTCGAGTGGCGAATCAGACGGCGCTAACGCGGGGAGGAGAACAGTGAGCTCTCGTCGTCCTCCCGCCACCCTCAAAACTTCACGACACACACACGCACGCGCGCACACACACACACACACACTCGGCAGCTCTCCCGCGTGTCGTCTGAGGACACCCAGAGACCCTCCCACCACTGTTAATGCTATAAACCACACATGAGGCTCAGTCTCTGCAGTGCCCGTCTCCTGATGTGAACCCGTTCTCTTCTGCCGCATTTCCCTCTCTCACACACACACGCGCGCACA
Source organism: Dactylopterus volitans (assembly GCA_901007715.1). Classification (NCBI taxonomy): domain Eukaryota; kingdom Metazoa; phylum Chordata; class Actinopteri; order Syngnathiformes; family Dactylopteridae; genus Dactylopterus; species Dactylopterus volitans. Next base: position 28,842 of record CAAKHG010030786.1, on the reverse strand, counting down.
CACACGTGCGCGCGCACACACACACACATGCACGCACACGCACAAAGCCCCTCTCAATCGAACTCAATCTCCCCCGCCTGGAGCGTTACTCACCAGAGAGAAACACGGCGAGCATGCGATCACACGCTCACAGCAGCCAACCGCCGCCGAGCTCTGGTCTGTAATCTGCAACATGACTGAGGATGAGGAGGGATGAAGAGACGGGAGAGGAGGAGAAGGAGAAGAAGAGGAAGAAGAGGAGGAAACATGGCGGCGTCAAGCTGCCAGGAGGCTCCCAGCAGCTGTTGGATCTCCTCCTCCACATTCATATATTTACCTTTGTTCCATCCTCATCACCATGAGCATCCTGTGACTCTCATATATTAGTCATAATATTTTGTAGATTCATGTACTCCTATCGCCCCTGAACGCATCATTAAGCTCCAGGGAGATCAAGCCGGAGGACGAGTGACTGGCAGCTCTGGCAGGTGAGCGCCTTCAACTTCTGACTGACGCACGGGGCCCACGTCTCACCTGCCTCCTCAATATTTTATTAATATTAAATGATGAATTAAGGCGAAGGGCTTTTTTCCATCCCTGCCGAGGCACATTATTCAAATTAATTTCTTCTTCCCGACCAGTTATGCCTAATTAATTAGTGGAATGAGCCTGGAGGCTGCAGCTAGTTATCGTTCCACAGTAAATGTTTCTCACAAAGAAAAACCAATAAAGCAATAAATAATGAGTTCACTGGTTCTCTGCGGTTTGGAGGCGTCGAGGCGAATCCGAGCGCCAGCAGGAAAAACCGGATCGCCGCAAAACCAGGTCGCTCAGGTGGAGCCCGGCCTCCGCGCAGACCAGGGCGCCAGGGGTCCTCCTCCAGAACCAGGTTCTTCGAGGCAGCAAGACCGCCCCTGACATTCTCCACCATCTCCCCAACAGTCCTCCAGCTCCTCCTGGTCCACCCGAGGAGTCCTCCGCCAGGTGTCTGGGCTCCTCCCCCTAGCGCTAAGCCCCGCCTCCCTTCACATGGCATCACTGCGGCTGGCACCGGTTTAATCTAAGGACGGACAAAGGGGTTGGACACGTCCACCTGTTTAATTAAACACGCTGCAAAGCGACGTCGGCGCGGTCTCTTCGCCTGTCACGGAGGCGGGGCCCGGGGAGGCGGAGCGCGGGGAGGCGGGGCCCAGGGAGGCGGAGCCTCACACCTGCTTCATCAGCGGCGTGAGCATGGGCGGCTGAATTTAGGCTGATGAGCTTCTTCACACGCTCCTGTCTTTTATGTTTGACACAAAGTCCCAACTTTGTTGGAATTGGCGTTTTAACCGCTGATGAGCGGATGAATGAAGGCGGGTGGAAGGCAGCCAAGTGGACAGCAGCCAATCAGGAGCTGCGGCCGGTCTTATCTGCTCGGCCGCGCCGGGGAAACGCAATTTACACCCAGAGTGCAGCTCCCTCAACCTCAGAGGGCGCTGAAAGTGTCACCCAGTACAGTTCACCAGCATCACAAGCTACAACCTTTGACCTCTGACCTTGGCGGGGAAGAGCCGAGGAGGCAGCACATCAGCTGCCTGGAAGCTTCCGTCCGTTTGCGCGTGAAAAAATGACGACGTTCATGTTTGCTGCTTCTTCTAAAATAACAATTACAACAACGGTTCGTGTTATTTTACATTCATTCATCTGGTGGCTGCTCTGATTCTCTCATTCTTAAAAAAAATGAGTTTCCATCAACCAGGTCTGATCACTTCCTGCTGGTAAGTTTTCAAAATCTTTAAAATTAAAAAAAACAAATAAACCCAAAAACATTTAGTTTTAGGAGAATTTCTATCGTCCATCGACCAATCAGAGCGGAAGACTCCCGGACAGCTGATTGGCGGCAGCAGTTCAGGGGCGGGTCTCCTGCAGGACTCTCTCCTCCAGTCGAGCGTAGCGCCTCAGCATGTGCCGATACACCTGAGTATGAGTAGAGGAAGAGGGACAAAAACAAGAGCAAGAAGGTCATGAAGAAGAAGAAGAAGCAAGAAAAGGACAAGAAAGAGAAGGAGGAGGAGGAGGAGAACAATGAGGACAAGAGGGAGAAGAAGGAGGAGGAGAACAATGAGGACAAGAGGGAGAAGAAGTAGAAGAAGGAATCAGTCACATCTCTGAGACCCAGAAATCAGATCTGAGGATCTTCAGGACGCCATTTCTTAATCGGCCACTTTGAAATTAGCAGCCACGTTTTCTGGTGTTGTGGAAATGTTATTTTGCAGCTTTAGGAAGCGTGCTGGTTCTGCCCAGGTGATGGTGATGGCGATGACCTGCATGTGAGCCACTCAGCCGGGGCGTCACGTCAGCGTCACGTTCGAACCCGACACTCATGGGTTTCATGACCTTGACTCATGAGCAGAAAACGCTGCTCCACTGTAATGCTGCCGTTTCATATTTAATATCCAGCTGTACAGTAGAAAATATTCATCCTTTGGTGCGTGTGTGTGTGTGTGTGTGTGTGTGTGCGTGTGTGTGTTCATGGGCTCATTACTTATCTATGAGCTGTGCTGTTTAATTATGGAGGACGAGCACAAGAAAAATATCAGTTCAGTAAACACACCACGACGCAAGAATAACATGTGATCCTGGGGAGTGTGTGTGTGTGTGTGTGTGTGTTTTCTTCTGAGCTTAAAACACAAATGCGGTCGGGTCTCAGGTGCCCCTGGCAGGACTCCGCCTCTTTGGTGGTCTCCTGTTCAGCGGAGGCTCAACGCCGCCATGATGAGTCACATGATCGGACGCATAAACGATGCCGGAGCGTTTTTACGCCGGGCTGCCACACCTGGTCCAGTCCTGCCGGGTACGGATGTCGCCGTGAAAAAAAACAAACTACGGTGTATGAGGAGAACCGAGTCCCGCCCACTAACATGAGGGAGGCGGGGTTTAGCCGGCCACCGGTGGGGGCTGGGGGTCTTTGGGCTTCGCGTTTGAGGAGCCGCCGTCGTGTCTAGTTCATATGTACTTTGTACTGTAGATGACAGCGAGCGTAAAGACACACATGACTGTAAAAAAGCCACAAAAAAATCAATTGATTTCTAATTCAGGCGTCTCCAGCACAAATATTAATTACAGTGAGAAAATATTGGAACTTGAGGAACTTGCCCTTTAACTGACACTGATTGTTTTCATAGTTTGCTCCGCGCGCCGCTGATTAATTCGCAGGAGAAACGCTAAATATGGAAAACATGAAGGAGAGAACTCCAGCTGAACCTCTCACACACACACACACACGCGTGCACACACACGCGCAGACACACACACACGGAAAACAAAAGACGACAGAAGGTTCATCTTTGATTTTCAGCAGCAGTTCTGGAGCTTGTGGATGACCTCCGACCTTTTCCGAACCAACGTCAAAGACTCTGGGGATCATGTGAGGGGATCCGACGCTCTGCCACCACTCGCGGCACGTTTTTGCAACGATTTTCTCACACACACACACACACACACACACACACACACACACATATACAAATGTTTTGGCATTTTGCTTGGCTCATCACCGGTGGGGCTTTGTGTGTGCGCGCGTGTGTGTGTGTGTGTGTGTGTGTGTGTGTGGGAGGAGACACCTCTGGGAAATATGAGGCTACATAAACCAGTTAAACACACACAAGGTGACTAATTTAACAAATGCTAATGACACTGTTGGGAAACGCTGCGTGTGTGTGCGTGTGTGTGTGGGTGTGTGTGTGTGTCTGTGTGTGTCTGTGTGTGTGTGTGTGTGTGCGTACCTCCTGCGCGTCAGGATGCGGCGTGGCGGCCAGTTGCGGTTCCGCTGCTTTCTTCACAACTTCAAAGAAGGAAACTCCCGATTCTGCTCGCAGGCCTGAAGACACATCCACCAATCAGAGGGCGGGTTTTTCTGCATCACTAACCAATCAGAACCGACTCTCAAGGGGCGTCGTGTGAGCCAGTCGGGTTGGAAAGACCACCTATCGTGGTTCGTACAGCAGTTGGCTAGAAACGGTCTTGTTAACCAATGAGACGATTGGCTCTTGACTCACGAACCAATCAGACACGTGGAGGGTTATTATCCAATCAGAGGCTTCGTTTTTTTGTATTGTTAACATTTACTCGATGAGCCCCGGCAAAAAAACCCAACATCATCTATGAGCTGCTGCTGCTGATCAGTGACTTCTGGTGCTTCTTATTCTTAATATTTCATATTTCTGCCGCTGCAGTTTAATCGCCGTCGCGCGTCGCCACACATCACGCGAGGGGCGCCGCGCTCGCGTCCGGGCGCCGCGCTCGCGTCCGGGCGCCGCGCTCGCGTCCGGGCGCCGCGCTCGCGTCCGGGCGCCGCGCTCGCGTCCGGGCGCCGCGCTCGCGTCCGGGCGCCGCGCTCGCGTCCGGGCGCCGCGCTCGTGTCCGGGCGTGCTCAGAACGGGAGCAGCCACCGTCCACCGATGGCAGGTTATGGGGATCAATAACGTCGGAGAAGCTGAGGAGACGACTGACATCAGACGGACGATATCCCAGCATGCACAGGGAGGCATCTAAAACATGCAGAGTGGGGGGGCCTCGAGGACCGGGATTGGGTAACACTGACTTAAGGGACTGACACACACACACACACACACACACACACACCTCCCCTGAGGCCGCCGCCCCTGCACGAATCAGCATCAGGTTGCGTGACGTCTCTTTAAGGCCACGTAACCGACTTCAGATGCTTCTACTTGAAGCTTTCAAGTAGAACCCCCCCCCGCCCCCCCGCACACACACACACACAGACACCCCCTCTAGTTTCCCCTCCATCAGCCAATCAGGTAACAGCTAACATCCACGTCTGTCCATCATCTGTGTAGTGAGACTCTGAATGAATTTATTTAATGTATTTAGAGTAGAAAATGTCGTTTCATCCTGTGAGACATTTGTCTAAAACGTCATCTGCTCGTGACTGATGGCCACAAACATGCTATGTGGTCTCACAGTGGCCTTGACCTTTGACCTCTGCACCACCAAACTCTAATCAGTTCATCCCTCAGCCTGACGTTTTGAGGACGTTTCCTCCAGGTTCTCCTGAGACATCGTGATGGCGGAACGACACTGGACTCGCTGGTTTCAGGTCACCAGTCAGGTTCAGTGTCCAACGTGTGTGTGTGTGTGTCTGCGTGTGTGTATATGTGTGTGTGTGTGTGTGTGTGTGTTACCATGCAGCGCCCGGAAGGCGGAGCCCAGGCAGGCGGAGTTGGACAGGTCGATGGTGTAAACTGGAGCGTTGAACACATCAGACAGGACCTGACACACACACACACACACACACACACACACACACACACACCAAAGGACGGCGGCGTCAGTCACCAGCCAATCAGATTTCAGGATGCCCTGGCTGACGTGGTGGCGCTCGGCTGGCGAGACGCTGCAGTGTCGCTGCAGCCCAGTAAAACAGGGACGGTTCTCAGGAAAGGAAATTAAACTCCTTCACTGATTGATTTCTGTCCCCCAATTATCTAATTAACCGACCAATCGGTGCAGCTGGAGGCTTCATTGTGGTTAAGTTAGAGCACAACCGATTTATCTGCAGGCCGATATCACTGACCAGTATCGGCACGTCAGAGATATTGATATCATATCATTTCCTGTTTGCATCCTTTTAGTGATTCATTTTCCCGCATTTTTCACTTTACAAATGTCCGACTGGAGTGTTCCAGCGTCTCAAACGTGACAACGTGTCTTTCTTTCCTACGCTCACCGCAGTTACATCATGATCTTGAAAAGCAGCAGCATGAAACAGAATTGTGTTTCTTCTTCTGTGGTGCGGCTGAGAAGCAGCCGCCGACTCACCTGTAGGATCTCCTGATTGGATGACGCTCCTCCTGTGGCCAAAACCCTGGTCCCTGGAACTGAGAGCAGGTTCACCGGTCAGCCGAGGCTCATGGGAAACGCAGCTGATCGGCACTCAGGACCATGACAACTATGACGCAGGAGCCCCTGCTGACCAGCCTGAGAAACCCCTCACCACCTTCATAAGTGTATCATTGCTGCTTTTGTGTGTTCCTGATGTTCGTGCAGGATTGTTATGACCAGAAAAACTGAAATCAACCATCAGCGTTTACAGATTGAGGCAGAAACCAACACGGGAAATGAAAATCCGTGAATTAGCTCGAGTGAAAGACGGGCGGGTGACGTCCGCAAATAAAGAGGCGGGGCTCTTACTGATGGAGTATCCCAGCCGCTCGGCGTGGAGCCTCCGAGACAGGAACTGCCCCTCCACCAGCGCCCGGACCTCCACCTGAGGGCTCACTGAGGACACCTGCAGGACGCCAGACGGAGGTACACCAGCACGCCAAACACACTCTCTCGCTATCCCAGTGTGTGTGTATGCGCGCGTGCATGCATGAGTGTGTGTGTGCACCAACCTTGTTGTCGTCTGGATCAAAGCGATGCACCCCGGCGGCAGGAGGGGTGATCTCCAGAGTGTCAAAATAAAAGCCTGGAGACACACAGGACAGGAAGTTAGAGGAGGGAAGGGGGGAGGTGAGGAAGGAGGAGGAGGAGGAAAGGAACAAGGAAGGAAGAAGAAGAGAAGAAGGGGAGGAGGAGGTGCGGCAGGAGAGAAACGTAAAGGAGAGGAGAAAGGAGGAAGGAAGGACGGAGGGAGGGAGCGAGGAAGGAAACAAGGAAAGGAAACGAGAGAGGAGAAGAGTAGGAGATAAAGAAGAAAGGTAGGAACTAAAAGAACATGTGGAGAAGAGAGGAAGGAATGAAGGAAGGACTGGAGGAAAGGGAAGGATTGAAGGAGGGAAGGAGGGAAGGAGGGAGTGACATTCACCGATGTAGCCATCGTTTCCGAGCGGCGTCTCTCTGAGAGCGGCTGAGAAGGCGTCCCACGATGCCCCCGCACACTCGTTCCTGACTCGCTCCCTCGTCAGGGAACCGTTCTTAAAGCTGAGGGGGTTGGACATTCATCAGCAAGACACCATGACCTTTGAACCCGGAACCTCGGAACCAGCGACGCCACGTGCAGTCTCAGCAGCGGCGTCGGGCTGCTGAGTCGCGTCGGCGATCGGATCAGACGCTTCCACGGATTACAGAAACCATCAATCAGGAAAAACAGGTAAAGTTTCCTATCAGGAATGAAAACCAGCATGTAGGACGAGAAGCTGAAAAGGGAGAATTGAGTTCAATTATTCAGCGATTCCCCGCATGGATTTTCGGATTAATAACGTGATTAATCCGGCGATCTCCAGCGCCGCATCGCCGGCAAACCGCCGCCAAGGCCTGAATGTTGATTCTTCAAGCTGCAGCAGCAAAATGTTCCTTCCTCTTTGTTGTAGAATGAAATCAATAAAGCCGAGATGTGTGTGTGTGTGTGTGTGTGTGTGTGTCTGAGTGCGCACGCGCGTGTGTGTGTATGTTAGTGTCTGGGGGCTGTTTTCTTCTTCTGCTGCTGCTGCTGCTGCTGCTGCTGCTGGTTTGCGGCGTTTTAATGAAGCTGAGCCTGGGGCCCCCTCCAGGTTCTGGTTTTTCTTCCACCAGCCTCTCCTGCACCTTCACTCCATTCTTCTCTCCTCCTTTGTTATTTAAGTTTTCAGTCTCTTGCTTCTTCATTTTCTCCTGACATGACGGGTTTGTATCATCTGGCGCCACCGTTTGGCCAACATTCGAATTATGGTCAATGATTTCAAAGAGCAGCGGCATCACCGCTGGCCTCAGCTGCGCTGTGCCATCATCATGTATTTAAATGAGCATCACGACAGCAAAAACACCTCCGTCTCCCCCTGGTGGCCGGCTGCAGTGTAGCTGATAAACCCCGCCTCCTCCGTGTTAGTGGGCGGGACTTGGTTTCTGTCATTTCAGCTAGTTTTTAAATCACACTGGTGTTTGTTCAACTGTTCATTTTCCTGATAAGTCTAGTTTTAATAGTTTGTTTGATGCTGTAAAAGGGGGCGTGGCTTGATGACTGACAGCTGCTCTGAGTGACATCCAGGAAGTGGTGGAGGCGTTTACACACGTCTGTTAGGAATCCTACATGAGAGAGTGGAGAGGACGCGGAACTCTGACTTTCTATAACTGTTATTGGCTGTTTCAAACCGTGAAAATGAGTTTTTTTAAATCGCCAGCGATTGAGGTGGGCGGGGCTTTGATAGGCGGCTGCATTTCCTCGTCGCTACTGAGCAGATTGACTCTGAATGACATCATCATCAGCCCAAGATGGCGGTGTCTGTATCCGAGGTAGTTTTGGCTTCACTTTTGCACAAAAGGGTTGGGAGGCCGAGGGGGCTCGTCGCCCAGGTGACGGCAGAAACGCGAGTTAGCATGCTGCACGTTTTAGCCCAAAACGCGGCACGGCAGAGCACCTTTGCCTGGTTTGGCTCGACACACACTGTCGGTCTACATCAAATAAAAGTAAGAAAACGCGTGTGTTCGCGCGTGGCTCTTTGTGACAAACAGTTTGAGTTTCTCGCCACCCGAGTGAGGACAGAAGAGTGTGTTCCTACCACAGCAGGGCCATGAAGGCCTGCCAGTCCACCGGGTTGCAGAAGACGTGGCCCTCCAGGGCCGGACGAGGCTCCTGGATCCACAGAAACACGGTGTCACTGGTGCCCAGACTGACCTGCCCTCACACACACACACACACACACACACACACACACACACACACACACACACACACACACGGTTGCCATTTCACTCAACTGCAAATACACGGAGAAAGGTGGCGTTGTTTTTTCCCATTCCTTACAAAATGACGGCGTTGTCACCTTAAAGCACTTGACCGTGCATCACTACACACACACACACACACACACACACACACACACAGCTGTAGCACTGCCACACCACGCCGCTGCAGCACCTGGACGTGACGCGTCAGCGGCTACTCACGGCGACGTCTCCCTGCTGGAGCCTCATTCCTGCCAGAGACGCTGAGAGGAAGGAAGCAGAACAATCATCATCACCATCATCAGGACTTAATCATCACCATCATCATTCTGACAGCTCGTGCTCCCAGTTCCCGTCCGTCTCCTCCTCAGCAGAACCCCCCCTCTCATGTTGTGTTGACGCTTCCCGCCCGTGTTCATTGTTAACGTCAAACCGAAGCAGCGCTCGTCTGTCTGCCGCCGCGTCGCCGCCAGCAATTACAGCTGTAACTGATTCTTTCGTAACAGAAGCGTCAGGTGGCGACGGGATTGACTTGTTAAAATCCAGCAAAGTTGACGTGTTGTTGCAGGCTGCATCGCTGCCAGTGTGAGGCGGAGGCCCCGCCTCCAACGCCGCTTCAAATGCAGCCTTCAACTGTTGTTTTTTTTTTTTTGGGTGAGCGGGTGGGTGGAGCTCATCCACGGGCCCATTCTGGCCCGCGGGCCGGATTTTGCTCACAACTGCTTTGACGACTTGAATTTGCTGACAGGCTAAGTGAGCCAGGCTGGCGTGGGTAACCAGGGTAACCAGGGTAACCAGGGTAACGTGGGTAACGTGGGTAACCAGGGTAACGTGGGTAACCAGGGTAACGTGGGTAACGTGGGTACCGTCTCAATTAACGACGGTCGCCAGCCAGCTTAAAAACTCTCATTGTGACAGGAGAATTTTAATATGTCCACAACCAGATAGAATGTGTCGGGTTAAGGGCAGTTAAAGGGCATCTGAAGGGGGTTACTAAGGCGATCTCTGGTGGTTGCTCGGGAGTTGGGAGGCGGTTGTTATGGCGATGCTTTACCAGCATCCATATATTTTTTTTTTGTGTATTGACTGGTGGGACTTTAAATTGCACATGTAGCGGCAGGGAGGGGCGGCGACATCGGCGGAACACAAACAATCAATATGCTTTTATCAGTTTGGGGATTTCATTTCCAACACGGGCCGACTTTCCTAGTCGGGTGTTTGTACGTTGGCATTTGGATCTCCAGGGATTCGCCGCCACGTCAAAAAAAACCTCAGAGGAAAGAGACAGAGCTCTGCCTTTATCATTGTACAGGCAGACAGGTGGGGGGGGGGGGGGGGGGGGGGGGGGGGGGCGGCTGCCTTTACAAGGTTACAGAGAAAAGTGCATCTGATTTTATTACAATGTATCGCTGTAAACGGTAACGAGCAGATAAACATAAAACGTGATTAACGTTTCCAGTAGCAAACCTCTGCATTTACTGGATATGTCCTGATGGAGACCAAAACAACCCCCAGACAAAGAGCGGGTGAGACCAGGCTGCAGCGCGGCAGCACCACCCAGTGTTCACACCGCAGAACTACACGCGGCAGGGCAGGGTTACCGGAGCAGGGCGGGGTTACCGGGGCAGGGCGGGGTTACCGGGGCAGCGGGGTTACCGGGGTTGTCTCCGGTGAAGGCCACGACGCTGCAGCTCTCAGGAAAACCGTGCCGGCGCACGAAATACGACGAGACGGGACCCTGGGGACAGAAGGTCAGAGGTCAGAGGTCAGCGGAAGTCCCAGGAGCTCATCCTGCGACATCAGAGCCGGCCTGACCAGCACGGAGGCGGAGGGCAGCGGGGCTCCCAGCAGGAGGTCCAGATGAGGGGCCGTGGCCTCCAGGCAGACCTCAGACCAGGTCCTGGTCCTGATGTCCAGCAGATTCATTCCGGAACCTGGATCAGTCCATCAATCAATCAATCAATCAATCAATCAATCAATCAATCAATCAATACATCCAGAGTTTCATTATTCATTTAAATGTGTATGTTTCAATCTTGAATTTGCTGATGAAAGTGAGAAACACAAAATCAGAATGAATGAACCAAGAAACAAAAGAATAAATGCACAGTTGTTGAATGAGTGTGTGTGTGTGTGTGTGTGTGTGTGTGTGTGTGTGTGTGTGTGTGTGTGTGTGTGTGTGTGTGTGTGTGTGTGTGTGTGTCAGCGTGTGTGTGCGCGCTCTGTACCGTCACTGTAGTCGATGGGCGCGTAATCACCGAGGAACAGAGACGCTGCAAAACTACTGACCAATGAGATCCTCTGAAAACACACACACACACACACACACACACACACACACACCACTATCAAATGTGGGGCCGGGGAGGGTATCTGGGGTCAAAGGTCACATGCTGACCTCAGTGTCCTGGTACTCGTCTGGTCGACTCTGATGAATTTTAGCGATCTGGTTTCCTGTGAAGCGCTGCAGACAGACAGGTAGAGTCAGGTAGACAGGTGGATAGACAGACGATCAGACACAAAGAAACAGGTAGATGGATAGACAGGTGAACAGACAGACAGGTGCGACCTCGTAGGCTCTGGAGCCGGTGATGTCAGCCAGTCTCACGGCGCCCCCTACTGACGCCTGCAGCTGCTCACACTGCCGCCGGCTGCTGGAGTCCATCCACACTGGAGAGTGAGACAGGGAGAAGGAGCCCTGCAACGCATCAGCACACACACACACCTGAGCGGCTGACCCACACACACACACCACACACACACACACACACACACACACACACCGGACCTGGTGACCGACACACGCAGACGCTCTCACAGACCTGCAGCAGCTGCTCCAGGTTCTGGTCTGGGTCCGGCTCTCTGAGGGTCCGGGACGCTCCCCTCCTCCAGAAAACGCTGCCGTGTTGCTGAGGGAGGAGTCACGCGTTCACGTCCACTGATGATGGCGACCGACGCAAACCTCACAGCCAATCACAGGCCGCTCAGGCAGGTGAACGATGTCAGACACGTTTAATCAGTGTGTCAGTCATATCAGTTATGTAATCAATATCAAAGGCGCAACAGGATCACGAATCTTGACGTGTCATTTATTCACATCATCTGCCAATAAAAACAAAATTACATGACTACAGCCAGCCTAGCGTTAGGTGACATCATCTTACAATCAGATGACATCATCCTGCAGTCGGATGAGCGGTCCTGTCTCACCTGGCCGCTGCCTGACAGCGCTTTGACGCGGGAAAAGTCAAACCCCGCCCTCTGCATCTTGTCCAATAGCAGATCCAGAGCCTGAGGACAGAGACCAATCACATGGCAGCCTGAGCACACAAACGCCGGCGCACCGGCAGCTGATGTGTCTGATGTGTTAGAGGTCAAAGGTCGGCTGATGTCCCATCCCAGTGGGATGAGTCCAACGGCAGAGTTAAAGGATAAACGGAGCGGACAAAGGCCTTCGTCACCATGACTCTGTGTGTGTGTGTGTGTGTGTGTGTGTGTGTGTGTGTGTGTGTGTGTGTGTGTGTGTGTGCGCGCGCCTCTCT
>CAAKHG010030786.1:0-16374 GCA_901007715.1 Dactylopterus volitans | reverse complement strand
GACAAAGGCCTTCGTCACCATGACTCTGTGTGTGTGTGTGTGTGTGTGTGTGTGTGTGTGTGTGTGTGTGTGTGTGTGTGTGTGTGCGCGCGCCTACCTTGACCCACATCAGCACGGGCGAGGTGACCGTCAGTCCATCAGCATGGATGTGAACTCCTCCCTGAGTCCTGCACACACCGGCCAAGCCCACTGATTATGGGTCCGCTCACATAAATCGATACATTTCTCTCCCACGCCGGTGATAGTTGGACCGTGAGATGATCCACTCGCCACTCGCGCCGAGAGCCAGAAGCGTGGCGGCTGAAGGGGTCAAAGGTCAGAGACGAGGCCGCCGGCGCTCCTTACCTGAACTCGGGCAGCTCGGAGTCGAACTGCACGTTGTCCTGGTGAAGCACGGCCAGGTCTCCATCAATGGCCACCACCTTCAGCTGCACGCGTGCACACACACGCACACGCACGCACGCACACACACACACACACACACACACACACACACACACCACAGCAGTTATGTTTCGTGTAGCTTCCCTCACAAATATAAAAGCGCTTTCATTGTCTTTACATATAACATTTACCAAAATAAGAGAATTTTCCACAATGTTTGGTGCAGCTACTAAATAAAAGCTATTTTGTTGTGTTTACATGACGTAGCCATTTTTTTTCAAAATAAAAGCGCCTTTATACTTTTTACGTTACAGTATTTTTTTTACCAAAATAAAAGCCCCTAAGCGCGCGTTACATGATTTTTTTTAAATCAAGAGTTCACTTTGAACCCAAAAACGCGTCTGCCGCCCGGAGTCTCGCTCCGCGTCTGCAGGCACGAGGCTCCGCGCGCGCAGCTTCCCCGCGTGACCTCACGCCGACGTCACGGTCTGCCCGCGCGCGTGCACGCCGCGTCCGCGTCCGGGACTCGCGCGTGCAGGTGAGTGCGGCGGAGGTTGCGTGTCACCTGCTGCGTGCTGAAGTCGAAGCCCAGGTAGACCGGGGAGTCGCGATCGGCCGCCATGAGCAGGAAGCGCCGGGAGCGGGGACCGGAGACCGGGACGGGAGGAGTTAAACTCTTAAAGAGACACGACCCGCCCGGACCGGAGGGGCCAGGAACGGACGCTCGGGAGGTGACGCCCACAATGGGCGGCTGATCACGTGTTAAAACAACGCGTCTGACTCAGAAAAGCAAGTATTATTATTACTCTGTGAGACTGCAGTAAAGGTACACGGCAGTACTTGTGCACACCACACTATCAGCACATCCTGCGACAGGTCTCACGCCGATATTTGTCATCATGATAATGCTTGTGTCTGTTACATACAGCTCTGCTCCAAAAAAGTGCACATTTCATTTCCACCGAAAACCGTTTCTGTTTATAATTTTGATTTGTTTAGATATTGTTCGTGTATGGTCTGTTTCTATTTTGTGATATTTGTTGTACTCGTTGTGATATTTTCCTTCTGACATGGAGCAACTGCTCCATACAGTTTCCTCTGGGATTAATAAAGTATATTTTATTCTGATTATTATAGTTATGCAAACCACAGAAAGGAGGAAAAGGGTAAACAATAATAACAAAAATGACAAATTCAAAATTGTAAGTTGATATCATTGAGATTAACAATTATCAAAGTGTTCAGGAGAAAAAAAGCACAAAGGGACCAACTCAAAGAACCTGATGCACATAAATGCAACACGCGAGATTTCGGGTCATTGAGCAGCAACTGTGATGCGAGTGAGTTTTCACTCACAAACCTGTGGTTTGCAGGATGATCTAACCCAGCTTAAGCTGGACTAAAGCGGTGGTCTACATGGCTGCCCACCGGTCTGAGCTGGCCCGAGGTCAGGTGGCGCCGCCTCGCTCGCCGTGTTATGAAAGCGCCGGTTTTGTCGTGTGGCGTCTGTTCTTCACCTCGTCAAACAAACGCGGGCGAAAGTGTGAACGTGGAGGTCGACGCGGCTCTTTGTCCTCCTCTGTTTACACACCAGTAAAAGTCAGAGTTTAATCAGAGATTGTGTGTGTGTGTGTGTGTGTGTAGGAACGTGTGTGTGCGCGCGCAGCTTCTTGCCAGGCAGCAGAAACATGCCCGCTCTGTTTCTTCTGTGAATTCAACTATTCAAATCCATATTTTCTGCAGTTTCACACAAATCTGGAGGCGCCCGGATGGATTTGAATTGGTTTGCCTGGATTTTCTGAGGAGTCTGTGAAGGCACCGCGGCTCCACATGGACGCTGCGTTCACTGACCGCGAGTAAAGCGCCTGTGGCAGGTGTGGAGCTGCGGGTGCCAACAGGATGTCCTGCTCCTGCTGCTGCTGTGTGGCTCCAGGCGGAGAGCTGCTGGAAGGTAAAATACATCATTCATTCATATATACAGTATGTATGTATATATATATAAAAAAAATCATGCATGATTATTCTTAATTATTCTATTCTAAAGTAATTAGAAGTGTAATTTTAACTCCACATTACGTCAACAATGTATTGAGGAGTCAAGTGTTTTAAAGTCATTTCTATAATTTTAAGAAAGACTTAAACCAGTCAGACAGGAGCGTCTCAGTGTGGCGTCTGTGGCATTTATCCTGTTTATTAGCCGTGTTTGCTGATTAAGTCCATGAACTAATTGATGTCAGGCTTTGCTGGCCGATGAGAGTGAAACGTTGGGAATAATGCGGCTCATCGCGGCCGTTTCACCTGGCTCGGGAGGGTCAAAGGTGTGCAGGTCAAAGGTCACGTGTCCTGGCATGTGCAGGTTTGAGGAGGAGAAGGAGGAAGCAGCTGTTGAGGGAGGGGGAGGAGGACGAGGACGAGGAGGAGAGCAGGGTCAGCATGGACATCTCTCTGCTGACGGAGCAGTACAGGTGCATCAGAGAGACACAGCGCACACACACACGGGTGCTTCTCTTCAGGACAGGTGAGCACAGGCTGCTGCAGGTGTGTGTATGTGCAGGTGTGTGTTTACCTGAAGAGGTGTGCGTGTGTACATGCAGGTCTGTGTTTACCTGCAGAGGTGTGTGTGTGTGTGTGTGTGTACGTGCGGACTCCTGACTTACATAAGAAACTCCCTCACCAGCACAAAGTACTTGAGTTTGCTCTGAATAAACCAAAACTTCCTGTTTTAAGATTTCAAAATAAAAGACAGGAAGTGTTACACCAAACACATTACATGGTTGGTTTGATATTTTTGTAATAACTGCAGGATGAATCACGTCATGATGATCCCAGTTCCTCTGATGTTTTTACTATTTACAACCCCCCCCTCTACTTTTTGAATAGAAACAAAGAGCCCACCCTCCCTTTAGTCGCCTTTTAGTGACTAAATCAAAAGTGAATTATGAAAATAATAAGCTGATAAATCCACAAATTAAAAAAAAAATCATCTTAATTTTGCCATTTGTTTTTTGGTCCAGAATGAGACAAATGGATGAAAGCGATCAAACATCACAGGCAGCTGTTGACATTTAAAATAAAATGACATTTGTGTCCAAGAGAAACCTTATTTTGAAAATTAAATCCTGGTCTGCTGGTGTTGATGGAATCGTCCCCTCCAGTCTCAGAGGAGCTGTCGGAGGCCGTCAGCATCATCCCCGTCCCTCAGGGTTTGACATCGTCACGGGAACCAAGCCGCAACCCACCCCCAGTTAAAACCTCTGACCCTGATCTGATGACCTATGACCCCTGGCGCAAGTGCTCCTGCCCTGCTGTCATCGTCCCACGTCCCGCTTCCTGCCCCGAAACGACAGGCAGCCGCTTCAGCAGGTCAGTGACACTCCCTTTCACTGTCGGCGCAGGTTCCGTTGGTTCTGCTGGTTCCACTGCTCCGATGCGGATGAATAACCAGGCCAATGCTCCTTTGTACTGAACAGACGTTCTCTGAGTGACGGCGTCTCCACGGAGTCTTTCCTCCATGTCAGACCTGCGTCGTCCTCCAGTGGCGGGAAACTCTCCTCCACAGATTCAGCCTGCAGCTCCGTCAGCAGCACCAGAGAAGGAGAAGAAGAAGAAGAAGAAGCAGGTCACTTAAACACCGGCAGCTCTGGAGTGGATCCTGATGCTGGATCGTCTGCGAGATCCTTTCTTGGTTCCCACATGGACCCGGCTCAGACCTCCAGCGTCAGTCATCCTGTCGGCTCTCTCGGCACAGAGAGTTCAGCCTGCAGCTCCTTCACTGATTCGCCAGTTGGCTCTCTGACCAGCTCGGAGAGCTCCACCCCCGTGGCCTCCATCGCCTGCTCCACCGCTGGATCCATCGCCGGCCTGCAGGAGGATCCGAGGCAGAGCCGGTCTGCACACACGCGCGGCGTCCTGCCGAGCAGCTGCACTCCGGCGTGGAGGGGCGGCAGGAAGTCCTCAGCTCCGGCCCTCAGGTTAAGCAGGCAGCTGAGTGTAGATGGGGTGGGTTCCTCGGTGGGGGTCCACCAGAACAAGAACTACTACCCGTTCCCCAGCAGGAAGACCCCGCGGATCTCTGAGGCTGCCAGGAAGCTGGGCATGTACTCGTCCTTCTGAGACACTCCGACAGTCCGCTGAGGACCCTGGGTGCAGGTTTCTGCTCCAACCAGCTGATCATCACGCAGGTTCATCGGCGTGTTAACTGATTTACCACATGAATCAATGAATATTTCAAAAATGTAACAAATCTTTGTGGAAGCCCGGTGCATCCATTTTGGGACTCCGTTTGATTTAAATCTCCATGCATGGAACAAATGAGTTATCTTCTATTGTTTGTGTTGAACCTGCTGCTCGTGTGCTACCAACGCAAACTCAATCAATTATTACAGCCAGATTTTCTCATATTCAGCTAATTCCAACGCATGAATCAAAGTCATGAGATGATATGTGGTGAACCAACGGTCTAATAATAAATTAACACCTGAACATCAGGCATTATGGAATATATAATCTCCTGCACAAACACAGAATAAATTACGATGAAAACGTAAAATAATCAAGTTTTTGTATTTTTATAGATAATTTAAAAGATTGATGCAACACTTCACAATTTCCCTTATATATTTTGTTTGAACGTGCTCATGTGTATATTTACATATTAAATGTCTAACATTTATATTGCTGAGTGGTTGTGAAATGTTTTTATTTATCATATTCACTCGTGTTATTCATTGCTAATATGCACATTTTCATTTTTATTTGCAATATGACTGATCACCACCATGATAGCTCAAAGATCGTCCAAACACTGAGGTCTGACTATGCTACCTTTGGTGGGACCGGCTCTGCTTATCGCGTGATTTTTCACTTGATGCTCCGTAAACTGGATCCTGAAACGTCGTGGGAGTGAGCGCTCTTCGCTTGTGTCGCCGCCCCCTTCCATCGAAACAAAACAACACCAGCAGCAGCAGCAGCAGCAGCAGCGACGCTCCCAGCGCAGAACTCCCGGTCACCGTGTCTGCCAACATCGAGGTGGGTGACGGAACCGCTCGACAGCGCCGACAGAACATGTACAGACTGGTCAGCAGCGATAAACGGCGAGTCTGGAGCGAGCGGCTGCGGGGTTCCGCTGCTCGTTGACCGGACCCGAACAAACGGACGCAAACTGAGTGTTCGGAGAAGCGGTAGTTTCACTTTTAGCAGTCGACGCCACGCGACACGACGCTAAATCACAATTGTGGCGCAGAATAGATAGTGAAGTCAAATGTCAGGGAGCGAGTGTGTGGCGGGGTCCGGCGCGTGTCGCAGCTTTTTTATTTGCGGTGCTTCTTACGGTAACTTCCAGTCACTCTTCGCTAGCTAGTTAGCCAGCTAGCTAGCTAGCTGCTAGCCAGCTAGCGAAGCGCGGTGACCGCGTAAAGCGTTTTAAACACCGAAGCTGAGTGTTCGCGGGGCGAAGCTGCTGCGCGTGGGCTGCTGCGGTGAAAGTGGGGCGACTGCCACGCGTGGAGGTTCCTCCGGGTCCGGGTCCGGGTCTGGGTCTGGCGTCGCACACAAACAGAAGAGCTCGCACTCATGATTACAGCTGGAGGCTGAAGTATCGCGAGATTTGCTCGTGAGCGTCGGCATCTGACGACGTCGCGTGTCCAGAAGGTCAAAGGTCAACTCCTCGGAGCCTGCTCTGAGTCACGTTAACGTTTCAGGAACGTCTGGAGGGGATTTCCTCGAACTAGGCACCAATGTCAACTCAGGCTCCAGGATGACGTGACGGGAATTTAGTGGTCAAAGGGTCAAAGGTCACCAGACCTGACAAAAACACATTTTTGAAATTATATTCTGATTACGACAAAACTGCACAAATATCTCAAAGGATAAAATGATATGACAGCATGACAGCTTTCCTCTAAAACTGATCAGGGTTTGGAGGTCAGGGGTCAAAGGTCAAGACCATTGTGAGGTTACAAAGCATTATCTGCAGCTTTTCTGGTCTTAAGTCATACGCTGAGGATGACAACATTTTACACAGGACGTGTATTAAGATGAAATGATGAAGTAGTGACATTTTTCTACCCCTTCATTCGAAGTCTTCAGCGCGTACAGTGATCACATGTTTTATGACGTTTTTTTACGAGATTAAGCTTTGCCATTATGTTATTGAAATGAATAGACTGGCATTTTCATTCATCTTTGGTAGCTCCATCAGCACTGCCGGCATACTTTAATAGTTTGTATGATGTCATCTGACACCACTGTGTTACATCATTTATCATGAGTCTGTGATGTCACTGTGGCAATTCAGCTTCTCAGCAGCTATTTATACGTACACAAACTCCATTCCACCATTTGTAAACTGTCTTGAGGCTCCGCCCTCCCCTTTGTTCTCTGATGCAGCTCCTGTGAGACCATCAGCTGCATCCGTAAACACTGGCGTCCTTTGTGGTGTCAATAAAGCGACATTGAGACCCGTCCAGTCACACCAGAACTCGTAACAACACGAGTTCTCTGCTAATGAGAATATAAGTATGAATAAAATCAGAATCAAACAATCAGAGCCCAGCCTCGGGCTGCTCCAAATGTTTATGGTTTATTATGTATATGTTTATTACGTACACACTCATCCGGCCGAGTCCTGCACACAGAAAGTTGGTGTTAATTCACACAAAAATGAGAAAATTAGTCTGTAATTTGTGAACCAGCAAATCATTACATTTGTTAATTATGTCCTTTAATTAATTGATAGTCGGCGTGGACCTTCTTCTCTGGACTGTGCATCCTGTGCATCCA
Source organism: Dactylopterus volitans (assembly GCA_901007715.1). Classification (NCBI taxonomy): domain Eukaryota; kingdom Metazoa; phylum Chordata; class Actinopteri; order Syngnathiformes; family Dactylopteridae; genus Dactylopterus; species Dactylopterus volitans. The sequence goes on along the minus strand of CAAKHG010030786.1, from coordinate 9,210 downwards.
TGCAGTTTTGCCTCTTGCACCTCCTTCAGACACCAACGTCCAGTCAGACCCGGTCTTTGCTCCCTCGTGGTCTTCTCTCCTGACCAGATCCTCGCTGGGCTTGTTTCAGCTCTCAGATGTACGTCGCTGTGGATAAAAGTGTCAAACGAACTGTAGAGTTCTAGACAGACGTTTTTAAATTAAAATATGCCAATCAATATTGTATTGAGTAATACTGGTATTTCAAAAAGACATGATCATGTGAAGGGGCTCTCCATCACCGCCTGACTTGTTTTCTAGATGATTCTTGAAGTCGTCGTTTTTCCGGCCTCCTCGGGCTGATCCTGCTTCGTTTGACTTAACTTGTGCAGGGACATCCCAGCAGCACTGGAGCAGCACCGGATCTGATGGATCTTCCTGGTCCAGCTGCTTCCCGTGTTACAGGCCACTTACTCGTCTGGCTGTTTACTTGCTGTTTTCAGAGACGATGGCGGAGCAGAACACAGAGGCGAAGCTGAAGAACCTGCTGAAACGGGAGAAGATCCAGCTGTGGAACCCACCTTTCACTGATGAGGACAACCAGCCCGGACAGCAGCACATGCAGGTCCGTGCAGATCAGCAGGTCCAGAGCGAGTAGAAGAACCACGGTGATGTTCAGATGCTGCTTCGCCGCCATTAAAAACACGCAGATATCGTCCATGTGAGAAGTTGACACGGCTGCTAGTTTGGCGTGACGTCATTCGGTGTGTTTGTGCCCCTCAAGTCTCCTGGTGGCACTCGCGTCAGCCGCATGCTGGACCGTGATTGGCTCAGAGTAGTCGTGATGTCACGAGTCCTGCGCGTACTTCCAGGTGTCAAACTGATTTCAGATTTCAGGTTCAACTTAAAGCAGAAAGTCACAGTTAAGAACATCCAAAATATTTTGTAAAGCACATGTATATTTAAAATTATATGCATGAAAATATATTGATGAAATATAATATGGATTAAGGCAAATGTGCCTAATAACAGAAATGATAAGCAAAGACATATAAAACCTACAGAAATATATTTCATCCAATGAATTGAATTAAAATGGAAAATAAATTGAATTTTATTTTTACATAAATAAGCAGACGGTAATGTTCCTCTGGCTCCTCTTGGACTGGTTCTTGCAAGCTGCAGAAGTTTCTCACCCTCACAGCCGTGTGATGAATATCGATCATCTCTGCATCAGGAGCTGGCCGAGCGCTTCGCCCCCCTGCTGAGCCTGGCGCCCGCGGAGGTAGGGGGCGCCCTGGAGTCCATCCGAGCGCAGGCGGTGAAACGCGGGAAGGGAAACAGGATGTTCAGAGAAACGAACGTGGCCACGCTGGAGCTGCTGCTGCCCAGAGACAGCAAGAGGGTAGAGAGCAGCCATCTCACACCCACCAGCCATAACATTACGACCACCGCGTGCCCACCATAGAGTATAATACAACAGCCCTGTGACTGATCAGAACTGCCTTTATCCAGAACCAAACCATGTGATCGCGTGACTCCCGTTACCGTGGCGCTGAGTGTCAACCGTCACCGACGCCTGTTCTGTCTGTTGCAGGATCCAAAAACTAAGAACCACCTGGAGACGAGGCTGGACGTGCCGGTTCAGGAGGTGATTGACAGGTAAACGGCGCCGCCTCAGATTAAACGGTGTGTTCAGGCGTAGCGTGAAGCTGCAGACGCGCCCGATGATGTCACAAATGATGTCGCCGATGACGTCACGGAGTCTGGAAACTGTGAGTGTGGAGCTGCGTTTGAGCGTGTCGCTGTGTTTGCGTTCCCCGCTGCAGGATTGCAGAAGAATACGGCCTCAAGCACATCAAGCTCATCCTGAACGGGAAAACGCTGTGTGCCGGTGAGTCCAAGCGCCCCCTGCTGCACGAACAGGAAGCCAGCGCATCAGACGCCACCATCTTGTGTCGGCGATGGCGTTCCAAGTCAGGGTGTCGCTCAGTAGCAATCAGGAAAGGGACATTTTTACGGTGTGAAGCAGCCAATAATAGTTATAGAAAGTCAGTGTCACGCGTCCTCTCCACTCTCTCATGTAGGATTCCTAAACAGACGTCTGTAAACGCCTCCACCACTTCCTGTGTTTCACTCAGAGCAGCTGTCAGTCATGAGGCCACGCCCCCCCTCCTACTAGGAAAAAACATCAACGTGATTAAAAGCTACCTTACATGACAGAAGCCATCTTTGAGAAAAACAACAGGAATTTGATGTTTTAGTTTGGCCCAAGCCCCACCCACTTACATGGAGGAGGCGGGGTTTATCAGCTATCCTGCAGCCAGCCACCAGGCGGAGATGGAGATCCTTTGGCTTCAGTTTTGAGCAGCTGCCCTGCTGCTAGTTAATGTATCAGGTTTCCCAGTTCATCAGGTGTGGAAACCGCTGATTGACTTATTAATTTACCCCCAAACCAAAGTGTTTTGAGAGTAATAACTCAGCTCAGCCTCGTGTTCCTGGACGCTCCAGAGAGAAAAGACCCAGATGAAATTTAAAAGGTTTTCTTTAGATTGGAAGAATAGTTTGCATTGTGTGTGTTTTTTTTCCCACATCAGACGAGCGTCTGGAGCAGCAGGGCGTGAAGAACCACAGCAAGATGATGGTGCTGAGGGTGAGCGATGCCGAGCTGAAGCAGCAGATGAGCGAGGAGGAGGAGAAGAAGAAGAACCAGAACGAGAGCCTTCAGAGGACCCAGAAGGGCTTCCAGATCCTGTCGGAGAGAGGTAGAACATCACAAACACTGATCAGCTGGAGATGTGGATCTGACGCCCTGCTCCACTCCTCAAACCTCTTGCTCGCTGTTGTTTGCCAGACGGCAGTGAGGACCCGGAGACCACGCCCTTCCTGGAGATCACCGACCAGAAGGGAAACCCGCTGAAAATCCCCTCCAAGGAGAAGAAGGTAGAGCGGCTCCATCTTCACTCTCATCGCTGTCTAACGTGATTACTCAGTGACTTTCTTAATAAAGTTTCGATTAGTGGTGCAGTTCGTCTCCTCGGTTCACATGTTGCTGTGATGTCACTTCCTGTCTAACCTCTACCTCCATTAACTCCAGTCTCTTCCAGCGTGTCATCTGACATCGAGTGTGACTGATGTTTTCCCTCAGTGCAGCACTTTGAAACCTTTCAGCCCTTTGTGATTTTAGTAAACGATGATGTTTCATCTCGGCTCTCCATGCATGTTACATTCTGTGTGTGTGTGTGTGTGTGTGTGTGTGTGTGCGCGCGTGCAGGCACTGATTCTGGCCATGGGCTTCCACGAGAAAGGTCGCTCTCTGATGAAGAGGAAGCAGTATGACGACGCTCTGTGTCACCTGCTGCAGGCCGACCAGCAGTTCAAGTGAGCGTCTCTGTTCCACGTGACTGTTGCAGCACAGATATCAGCTTCATATAAACAGTAATTAGCTTGAACGCTTCACAAGGATGCAGAAAAAGATTTAAGAACTCTGTCCAGTAACCAGTCAAGTAGCAATTAGAGTTTTAGGGGTGTAACGGTACGCACAGGTTCTCTACTACTACCTCTACCAGTGCATACCGGTCCTTTGCTACTGCATACCGGTCCTCTAATACTGCATACAGTCCTCTAATACTGCATACGGTCCTCAACTTCTGTATACGGTCCTCTACTACTGCATACGGTCCTCTGATACTACATGTGATCCTCCACTACTGCATACGGTCCTCTGATACTACATGTGATCCTCCACTACTGCATACGGTCCTCTGATACTACATGTGATCCTCCACTACTGCATACGGTCCTCTGATACTACATGTGATCCTCCACTACTGCATACGGTCCTCTGATACTACATGTGATCCTCTTCTGCCGAGATCATCTGAGACGTCTTGAACATCTGCTAGCGACCAACAATTAGCAACAGAACTAGCGTGATGTGCCCTCCCCTTTCATGAAGCAAACCTGCAGCAGTGAGTGACGCTAACGGCTGTGTACGTGTGTGTGTGTGCCTGTGTGTGTGTGCAGTAAATGTGGCTCGGCTCTGCTCAGCTCGGTGGATAACTTCGCCGTCCTGCAGCTGGACATCGTGTGGTGCTACCGGGCGCTGGAGGCGCTGTCCTGCCTCGACGACGGCAAGAGCCGCCTGCAGCGCGCCGAGGACTGTTTCCTCCAGTGTTACGGAGAGCAGCAGCAGAGGCTGCTCATGATCAAGGTGGAGACACACACACACACACACACACACCATCAGACAGACCTAAGTGAAATATAAACACATGGTTCCTGCTGGTTTGTCGCCATGTGATGATGATGATGATGGTTTTGGTCTGGATGTGTGTCGTCAGGGCAACACAGGAAGAGAGGAGGTGCTGTTTCTCCGCCTGTATCTCCTCCAGAGTCTCCTGTCCTACATCGAAGGAAACGACACTCAGGCTCAACAGCAGCTGTCCAAAGTGCGTGAAAGTGGCGCAGAAGGTGTTTCATTCGGCGGAGGGTTGGCGTGTTGGCCAGTCAGGCGCTACTCATGTTTTATAGCCAGCAGACTTATGATGCTAGCCTGGATGCATATGATAATGCTAGCGTGGATGTGTAGGATGCTAGTATGACTGTCCACACACTAGTCATTAAACGCACATGAGTCTCTATAGACCCTTTTTCTGTTTGCACACAATGATGTCGTAGAGCTTATGCACGCGCATGTAGGCAACAGAAGTATGGCGGAGGTAAAGGGCTTGTCAAGCTATGCGGAGGGAGTATCAACTAAAGATCGTGGATGTCACCTTAACAAGTTCAACACTCGTGTTCTGTTCTGAGTGGGTTGAAGATGCTAGCAAGAGGCCAAATATACAGTGGCCGGATACCTATTTGAGAAACTGAGCGTGTACACCAGAGAGAAAGTATGAGCCTATAAGGCCTTCCTTTTAAATACGTTGTCTGATAAAATCAAAAAGTAGATAGTGTTATGATGGGTGCTAGCATGACAAACGTTATGATGGGTGCTAGCATGACAAACGTTATGATGGGTGCTAGCATGACAAACGTTATGATAGGTGCTAGCATGACAAACGTTATGATAGGTGCTAGCATGACAAACGTTATGATGGGTGCTAGCATGCCTATGTATAATATTGTCGCTGTGCCACTGTACATGACTGTGCAGGCTGTCTCTGGGACTATGTGACATCATTGATTCTGTGTGTGTGTGTGTGTGTGTGTGTGTGTGTGTGTCAGGTGGAGTCTCTGTATGGACGTTTGTGTTTGGACTCGGACAAAATGACTCAGCTGATGTCGCTGGGTTTCTCTGAGAGAGAAGCTCGACTGGGCCTCCGAGCCTGTCATGGCGACCTGCAGGAGGCCGCCATCCACATCAGCAACCGCAGACAGGTGACGCACGCGCGTCTACACACACGCTTAGGAGATACACCTTTAGTTAAGTGAAGTACCTTTCCAACCCGCCCGGGTGTGTTCGCCGTGTTCAGGAGCGAGAGGAGCTGAAGCAGAGGGAGCGCGAGAAGAGGAGGAGGAGGATGGAGGGCGTGGCCACGCTGGTGGAGCTGGGCTTCTCCCAGAGAGACGCCGCCAGAGCGCTGCATCATGCCGACGGCGACGTGGACAAAGCTTACGGGGTCAGTCTCCGGACACACGTCTGCTCGGTGACGAGAAAAAACTCATAAACATGAAAATCCAGACGACGTGTTTTGGACAGAGACAGTCTGTCCTGATGGTGGCGCTGCGGGAGAGGTCAGGTTTGTCTCCTATAGAACCGCAGAACAGTAGAAAACACGCTTTTAACGTTTGAAAACTAACTGAAAGTCCCGCAGTCTCTGAACGCAGCGTCACTGGATAATCAGCATGTCCAGATAGCGGCAATCGTTTCTTTCAAAAAATGATCTAACGTGTTGTTTAGCATCAGCGATGAGTTCATGTGCCTGGAATAACAGTGGGACATTTGACCGTCTGATGATGTTCACCTGGTGTGTGTGTGTGTTTTGGAATGTTTTTGTGTGTTTTGACGGTTTCGTCGGTGTTTTTGTCCTCCTCAGATCCTGCTGGACTCCAGCCAGGCGTCCAATAACAACACAGACTCGCCCACCAGCCCAGAGAAGCTGCAGCAGGTACACAAACAACATGGAGGCCCGTTTTCCCTCGGCGTCCAAATGTGCCCAACACGTTGTAATGAATGAATATAAAGAAGGAAAACAAGTTAAATGTGAAGTCAGATGTCACCGTCAGCGCGGTAAAAAAGTCGCCAAATGAATGTTCAACCTGTCAATCTGCTAATCAACTAATCAGCTGAAGGACAGAAACACTTGAGGTCCAACAAAAGTGGTGAGAGGTTTCACTGGAAGACGCCCGAGGGTTCAACGACGAGGCCGCGGGTGCATCGGCAGCTGCTGATTGGTCGATTTGGGTCGATTATTATTTTAACAAACGCGCCGACGATTCCAGCCCCTCTAAAGTTTCTCTTTGTCATATTTGAGGAAGTGAATGACTCACGATCCTCTCAAGTAACTCTGGTGTTTAAAATGGCCGCCGCCTCCGCCATCTTCTCTCTCTTTCAATGGCGTCGCCTCAGCTGTTGTACCTGGGCTTCGAGAAGGCCTCGTCCGAGGCGGCGCTCAGACTGACGGGTGGAGACGTCCAGTCGGCCACGCAGCTGCTGCTGGACAACCACGGCGTCCTCTCCCTGGATCTCCTGTCCGCCTCTTCCCCCTCCCCTTCCACCTCTGCTTCCTCCTCCTCTTCTTCCTCCTCCTCCTCCTCGCCATCCTCCGAGGCTCCCAGCACCTCCTCCAGAAGCAGAGGTAGGACGCACGCCTGCACGCCTCAAGCTCCGCCTCCAGACACCATGTCTGTCTGGATGTATCGACCATGAAGCCACGCCCCCTTTTTAAAACCAAAATTTTCAGAGAAAAATGAACACGTGAACAAAAATCAGCGATATGAAAATGACCTGAGATGACAGAAACCGTATTTGAGAAAGATGTGATATTTTAGTTTGGTCCAAGTCCCGCCCACTTACATGTAGGAGGCGGGGTTTATCAGCTGCACTGCAGCCTGCCGCCGGGGGGGTGGAGATGTTTTTTAGCTTCAGGATCGCGCAGGCGGGTGATTTCTGTGGTGGAATCGGCAGCGAGGGAGGAAATAATTCACGACTCGGCTGTTTCAGAGGACGACGAGCTGGTGAACGAGGTGCTGGAGGACATCTCGCGCCACGAGGAGGACTACCTGGACCTGACGCTGGAGGAGGAGAGCGAGCTGATCGCCACCATGAAGAGCTACCTGAGCCAGGGCGCCACACACACCGTGTAACACACACACACACACACAGAAACAGAATCCGTCGTTTTTGAAGCGATGACGTTTCTGTCTAAACTCCTTCATGAGGAAACTTGATGCAGGTTTTTATTTTCAGTGTTACTTTCCTGTTGTTTTGTTGAAACACCACTTTCCAGTCGTCTCGTTTAAATCTTTTTTTATTTTCCTTCTAAATGGCAAAAAAGTCCTTTGTTGTGCGTGACGGCTGGTGTGTGTTTTCTTTCTGTTTGAACCAAAGCAACATGTTCTGAAGTGTCGGCTGTCTCACGCTGTCGGAGCCAATAAAGACGAGGAAAAAAAAAAGACTCTGAGCTTGTTCGGCCGCCGTTTTGCATCCGTCCTGAATCCGTCCTAAATCCGTCCTGAATCCGTGCTTGGCGGCGTCTCGGTTCCTGCCGCCACGAGAGAGCAGCAGCAGAAGCAGAGCAGAGACGCGGACCTCCTGATGACGGCAGCCGCCGGAGACGAGGCGCCGGCCGTTTCCGTCAGGAGGGTTTAAAGCGCCGCGCGAGCGGATTCTTCTGTTTTCATGAATTAGTTTGTGCAGTGAACTCAAAGCGTTTGAGGAGTTTTACCAAGACGACGACGTCGGTGTTCTAATGTGGATCGAAGTGCACTTTTATTTTGAAGGACCCTGCTCATCATGTCCTGTGTTGTTTTATTTATGTCGCCGACACTTTTCCCGCAGGAAGTGAAATCTTACTGCTGCCAACTTTCCTCTGGAGGCTTCATGTTCTTGGCTGCATGTGATAGTCAGTTGACCTTTGACCTTTCAGAGCTGCTTGTTTTTTTTGTTGTTTTTTTCATTAAAAAAGCAAGTGCAGGCGTGTCTGTGTAGTTTGGGTTCATACAGGGTTTTTTTTCCCCCTCATTTTTCTGACAGAAATTCTGCGGCGCGTTGCCAGGAAGCTGCAGGGAAGATTCACAGAACAGGAAGCGTGCGATACAAAGTCAGCTGCGTTCGTATTTCAGTCTGGTTTATTTATCGTACATGAGAACAGCGGAGGTCACAGTCATCGGGAGGGTCGGAGGTCGGAGGTTTAGAAGTAGTTGACGACTCTGCGGATGGACTGGATGTTGGGGTTCTGCGCCTGCCACTCGTTGTGGCTGCTGTAGTCGCCGCGCTCCACGATGTACATGCGGCCGCGGAAGTTGGGCTCCTCGTACATCACCCAGCTGGATGGAGGCGGGGCGCCGGAGGGAAGACGGGAGAGCCGAGTTAGTGGGCAGAAGCTCGGGAAAACACAAGGCTCGACTGCAGGTCAGTCTCATTATTGCTTTTTAGCACATCGGGGCATCATCTTGCTCCTTGACCTGTGACCCCTTTATTCATGTCGTTAAAGTGAACGAGTGAGGAGAGAGAGAAGAGAGAGGGGAGGGACTCACGCGCCGTCTCCGTACACCTTGACGGAGTTGATGCAGTTCTTGGAGAGGCCGCGGCTCTGCAGGAAGGGACAGTCCTCGCAGATGTCCACGCACTGGCCAGAGAAGTTGCAGCCCTCGAACAGCTCGATGCGGTAGTGCTCGCCGTGCTGCAGCACAAACCGGACGCCACCGTGAGTGTGTTTCATTCGCGTGCAGGTTCAGGGAGTGCGGGAGGGTTTTATGAGAACGGTCGTGAGTCTGCGTGTAAGTGGAGGCCTGGTGGGAGCTGCTCACTGCTGCCTCGTGGGTATAAACTCAACATTTCATGATGGTTAGTGGTCAGCCAGTGAATCCACTTGGCTCCACCTGGAGACGCAACATCACGCCATGAACTAACTTTTGTTACCATAGTCCCAAAATCCTCTCGGACAGGAAATCTTTTAGGCCAACTTCTCCCATTTCTTGATTTCTGACAGAAATTCTTTTAGGCAAACTTCTCCCAACCCATTTTTTGCTGGCATACAGTATTTTCTTTGTTTTCTGTCAGAAATTCTTTTGGGCAAACTTCTA
>CAAKHG010030780.1:0-21443 GCA_901007715.1 Dactylopterus volitans | reverse complement strand
CATTAGAATTTCTTGATACAAAATTAGCTCCTAAGATAAAATAAAATGAAAATGAAATTAAAAAAAAAAAAGTGTATGTTTTTTGATCAGGCTACGTTTACACGCGGCCGGCTATTTTTGGAAACGGACGTTTCGCCCCCTCCGTTTTCAAAAATAACACCGTGCACATCGTGTTTTCTGGGAACTTTTTTTTCGGACACTCGACAGGAGACCGCATGGCGGTGCACCTCCACGTGGGGACGCAGCAATTCGGAGTGTGACAAGAGCTATGGCTGCGAAATCCTAAAATTTCCACACCGCTCCTCTGGGACGACCAAGCTAATTTTCCCACCAAACAGCAGTCCGCCCGGCTCCGGCCCAAAACTGGAGACTCTGGCGGTGACGCCGACCGGCTCCTCGTGTTGCTGGGAGGAGAAGTTGTTGCTGCAGAATCGCTGTCCTCCGAGCACTCGTTCGTCTCTGCTCCTCGATTTCAATAGAGCAGACATGCGAAAGGGGTCTGCGCCGACGTACACGCGGCTGCTACTCTGAATGCGTCCATGATCACCATGGCAACACGAAAATGTAAACATAGGCCGCACTTTTTGACGCAGGTGCACTTTCTGGCGCATAACGCGACGTCCGCTGCGGGAGACTCCGTTTTTCTCTGTTCACGAATTCCCCGTTTGCGTGTAAACGAAGCGCTTAAACGGGGCCTTACTTGTGCCTCGAGGGGTGGTGGTGGGCACGGCCTCCTATGGACCGCCCATAGCGACGGGTATGGCACTTGTGAAACCCCAAATGCAGAGAAGACAACATCTTCCATGAACCCCACCCTCTGCAGCATTCAAGAGATCGCCGGTGCCCCATCCACCCGACCTACGCCGTCTACAGTGCTTAGAGTAGGTGTGTGATGTTGTTGCCGTCTTCAGTATGCCTGACACTCATGCCTCGCGAGTGATACAGGTGTTAGTAAGATTACTCATCTTTACATTATTCTAAGTTGTGGCCAGTGGCAACAAAAAAAGCACTGCAAGGTGGACCAGGAAAAACTGGATATGCATGCATCTAGTTGCAAGAGGTTTAAAGCCTGTCAACTCTCATTGCACGACTGTAAAATACATCCAATAATGCACGACTGTGTAATTTATCCTCTCACTTGTTCTCACCTACACCACTGTGAATACTGTATAAATAATCATACTGTACACAATAATTATAGTTCTTCATATTTATAACTCCCTGTTTATATAACCCCATAGCCTTTACATTTCATATTTATAACCCCCGTTTATAGCCTTTACATTTCATATTATAACCCCTGTTCATAGCCTGTACATTCGCTCCAGTTACAGCCTGAATATATGTATAGTTGTACATTGTAATATATTAATATTTTTGCTAAAGCACTTCTGGATGGATGCAAACTGCATTTCGTTGCTTTGTACTTGAAGTTGAATTCTATTCTAATTCTGCTCTAAGAGTTGCCTACGCAGCGCAGCTGCTCGTATCCGCCGCGAAAACACAGCCCGAATGTCGACTGTGACGTGACTGACTTCATTCCGCCAGACCGCTTGACTGAACCACATCAGGCTGCTCGGTCGGAGCCACTTGTTGCATAATTGCGCCGATATCAGCAGGAGCATGCGTTCATGTTAAAAAAAAAACAAAAAAAACCCCAAATTCTAATCTTGTCATTAAATAATTTCATAATTGCCCATAATTTGTATAATTTCACAACATTTATAATGGCGTAATTTTAATAGAATCGTAGCCGCGAACCCTCAGAAGCTGTGTTTGACTGGTGCTTTGTAAAATAAATAAAAAAGACAAAACAAAACAAAAAAGGTGGCTTGTTTTCTGTGGAGAGGAGAGATACAGCGCAACAACATCACTCTCACTCGAACGCGGAGCCACACGAGGGGATGGAAGCTACAGAAGCTGACAGATGTAACAAGCAGAGTTTTGGGTTTGGTGATAAAACGCGAGGAATAAGACGAGTCTCTCCGGACAACAGAGGACCCACATTCCTCCAACAAAAGGAGTAAACTCCGCCATCTCCACCGCAAACGCCTCTCGTCTGAGAGCGGCGCCGTTAAAGAGCCGGGCAAATTCAAAGGAGAAGGGATTAAATGCAGCAACAGGATAAACCACCTGCAAATAAAACACATGCATACGGACTTTTTCCTGCACACAGGCCGGGGAGAGTGTGAGCTATAAGCACAGGAGCAATGTTATCCAATTTTTATTCTCATCCATCTCTGTATATCCCCATAACTCTACCCAGAGTGCTTTCTTATTGGCAAAACGTGGCAGCGCTTCAGTAATAAATCATGAGAAAAAGATGTGGCCTCCAGCTCAGCTGACATGATTCTCGACAATAGCATTTCTCTGGTCGTGCATAAACTATCAAGGTGGCGGCAGCAGCGGCGGCGGCGGCGCGGGGAGGGAGAGCAGCTCGGCCACTGGTGAGACGAGGGTCGAAGAAACACCAGCACAATCATCTTCCGTTTCTCCAAATATTATACTATGCAAATTTTGGCACGTTCTTATCATCGCGTTGTCAGGAGATCAAGCAGCTGTGGCTGAAATATTCAACGCACAAGTGGGATAATAATATTCCCGCGAATGAACAATGAAATTCAGGGCTCACTCAAAAATATGGGATAATAAAGGGACTGATGTGCACCAATCAGCCATTACTTTATGATCACCTGCCTAATATATTGTGTATGTCCCCCTTTAGCCACCGAAACATCCCCGACCCGTCGAGACCTGGACTCCACCAGACCTCTGAAGGTGTTGCTGCAGTATCTGGCACCAAGGTGTCAGCAGATGATCCATTAAGTCCGGGTTGTTGTGAGGTGGGGCCTCCATGGATCGGACGTGTTCGCCCAGAACATCCCGCAGATGCCGGATTGGATTGAGATCTGGGGAATTTGGAGGGCGAGTAAACACCTTGAACTGGTTGTTGTGTTCCTCAAACAATTCCTGAGGCATTGTTGCTTTATGGCAGGGAGCATTATCCTGCTGAAAGAGGCCACTGCCATCAGGGAATACCGTTTCCATGAAAGGGGGGACATGGCCTGCAACAATGCTTACGTGATAACCTGATTTACACCAGCTGTTTTGTGTTTCACATCAATGTAACAAGATGTGTCATTTTGAATTTAAAAAAAAAATAAAGTGCAGTCCATTTGATGTGTATTTGATTCATGGGAATATTCAGTGTAGACGACTAATTTTATTTAGATTACATTTTTCTGTTCTGGTAGAAATTTACATTTAATTTACAGGTGTTTTTTTTTCAGCATTTGAGAAAAAAAAAACAAAAAACAAAAGCTTTGTTTTCTTTTTTTGGTTCGTTGAATTAATGACCTGGAATTATTGTTTGATTTCCTGTTCACCTTTGAACTCTGAACTCGGCTCGCGGGCAGGCGAGAAGAAGCAATGGCGGCCGGCGGAGAGAAACGCGGAAAAATGAACACAAAAAAAAGCGTACTTACGTCGTGGACTTCCATGCCTGCCGGACTGTGGATATGTTGCCGTCCTTCACGCTTTGCCCTGCGTGATTTGGGGACCGTTTACCGCCGAAGAGGTTTTTTTTTTATTTCCTCCCAAACTTTGTCGCGAGTTAGCTAAGCTAGCTGGGCTAGCTCGGCTAGCTTAGCGGCTGTCGGCGTCGGAGAAGCGGGAGCACGGCGCGCTGTCGCCGGGGGGAGTCTCAGTGGACGTCGCGGACGCCCTGCCGGCGTTGAGGACGTCGTCCCCGCGGGTTCCTCGCTGCTGTGGACCGGCCGGATCTGGGGGGGTCCGGTTCCTGTGGGCGTGGACGGAGCTTCCATCTGTGCGCACGCAGGTACGGCTGTTTACGTCTCATCAGCTCTCGCGTCAAGCTGGCACTTGTTTATTTCTTCCCATTTGTCGTGCAGGACTTTTATTCAGTAAAGTCAATTCTGCAGTTTTGCGGTTGTGGTACCGTGTGTCCGTATATATGTTGCTGTGCAGTACAAGTCACCTTTCTGGAGCTGGTGTTATATGATTAGTTTGGTCTTGCAGATTGCGCCCACGAGCTTCTCATTAGTCACTTCAGAGACTGTGAGAATCGTTGTTTCCTGTAGAAAGTTTTATCACACGGTCAGATGGCTCTTTCACCATTACGCCGAGTGTTTTGAGTTTATAAGGCAATTCAGAAGGTGTTGCATGGGCTCAGGGGTGCAGTTATCCTCATACGTAATAGATACACGGGGCACATTATGTTGCACAAACAACGAGTCGCGTACCACCTGACTTTAAACTTGACAATGGAGGAGAAGGCAGTTAGTAAGAAGCGGAGCAATGTGTGGCAGGTTTTTTTTTTGTGTGCACAAAATGGAGCTACAGTTCAGTGGACACTTTTTCAGACCAAGTTGGCTCATTTCAGCAGCACAGGATAAAGCGCCTGCGATGGAGACACCCGAACAAGCTGCAGGCAGAGACTGCTGTTGACAGCCTTCACCCAACGGCGCTAGCGCTCCACAGCCTAGCATAAAAAAAACTACGCAGCAAACAAACATGACAAGGCGCCGAGTGAAGCTATCAACAACTTAATAGAAATGGGGGCCCCCCCGACACGCAGCCCGTGTCAGTTGTTGAAGACGACGACGTATTTTTATAGCTAATGAACTATCCAGAGCCAGGCTACGAAGTTCCCTGCAGAGTGACAGTTAGCTCCAGGGTGTCAAAGCTCTACCAAGGCTTACTTACTCAGGAGAATGATATGTGCACACTTTAGCGCTTTGATCATTAAATGTTTGTCTGTTAACTACTCAAACGGCTTTGAATTAATGGGAATGAGGTCTATGAATGGGGAGACGGAGCCCTCTATTGGTTATACAGCGCAACTGCGGTCAAAATTCATAAACAACGTGTACACGTGTTCACGCTATTTTAAAGCCCCGTGTACACAGAAATTTTTGTAAACATTGCCACCCTTACCCAGCAGAACGTTGCCCAAAGCGTCACACTGCCTCCGCCGGCTCGCCTTCTTCCCATAGTGCATCCCGGTGCCACGTGTTCCCCGGGTAAGCGGCGCGCACACGTGCGCTCATCCACGTCGTGTGAAAGGAAGCGTGATCCGTCAGACCAGGCCACCTCCTTCCTCCACTGCTCCGTGGTCCAGTTCTGATGCTCGTGTGTGCGTTGTTGGTGCTTTCGGCAGCAGAGGGGGGGGGGTGGGGGGGGTCAGCATGGGCATGTTTTGCTTCTGCCTTCAGTCCGCTCGCCTCCCTTTTTTTTTTATCGGCCATCGTTCCGTTCCACGTGACGACCCGCTCAGGATACGCTCGGCGTCCCCGTCACGCTGCAGGACTTTATTGTAAGTAATGAACATCGTTCCCGATCTGAAACTGGCAGGCTAAAATCACTCTTAACACACTTACACACTCATAGGAGAATCTGCTAAAATAATCTTAGGAGCCCTCAGATAATCCCGAGGAGGGAATCGTCCGATCATCTTGTGGCGCGTGACCATGCTTAACACATCCCACCCACTAACAGCTACCATGGTAACCAGATTATCATTGCTTCACCGACCAGTGGTCATAATGTTTTGGCGGATAGCTGCATTTTGTTCCCAACAGGCCAAACGCAGCTGTGCACTCGGTCTGCACCACTTCCATCTCTGTCCAGCACAGAGGTGTTTTTAGCGAGAGGCGGGGGTGTGTGTGTGGGTGGGGGGCCAGCAGATTAGCCGCCCGCAATTCAATCGCTACTTCCCAGAAAGGCGTCCTGGAAACGCGTGATGAGAGTGAGACGGGGGGGGGAAGAAAGGAGTGGGAGGGGAGGTGGGTGGGAACAATCGTTTTCCGCGAGAGTTTTGGAGCGGCTGTGGTGACACGGAAAAGCGCGAGCCTCGTCACACTCAGCAATTTAAGGCTGAAGAGCGCTTATAAACGACAGGCTCGCCTATATAATTTTCTATTTTTGGTAAGTGTGTGTGTGCTTGTTTATGCGTGCCGTGTTTGGAGGCTGAGGCCCACGCTCGTTTTTAGAGATGCGCACGCTCACTCTAATCAGCCAAAATTCTTAATTATGATTCCCTTTTGCCTCCCTATTATGACTCTGGAGTGCCTGCGAGTTTTTTTTTTTTTTGTTTTTTTGTTTTCCTCTCTGGCGGTAAAGTGCTTGTGTGCGCTCGCAGATGGGCAGCAAAAGAGCATCAGAGCATGACAATATAATGAGTCTACTAATCACAGTGTTGGGCCAGGCAGACAGTGAGGCCATTGTCAACAGCAGCGGTAAAGAGCAAAACAAAAACACTCATTTGGACACAGGGAACCCGCAAGACTGTGACGTGCTGAAAGCCGCCGCTGATCGACGGCGACAGTTATGATAAGTTAATATTACTATCATGTCTCGTTCCGGGGTCCAGTTCCAGAGCAGGAAGTTTCCTTGATTCAATAAACTTTGAACATTAAACGCATCTCCTTTTTAAATTTTTTATTGCATCTGCCCTCCTTCCCTGAAGCCGGCCGTCCACTAATGATTAATGCTGAGCAGAATATCAAACATTTCCTATCTTTTTTTTTTTTTAAGCGCATATAGACCACGTTAAGTTCCGCCACACATCCGCTGCAGTCGTATCGCTGCACATGGGACACCTGTGCAACGGCCACGGCCGACTCCGAGCTCTCTGCATCGCTTTGGCGAATGCAGTTTATGCGTTAATGAAGTCATGCCTTTATTCCAAGAATCGGGTTTATGGAAATCGACTTGCATCAGTGTCGCTGAGCACTTGCTGATTAAAAACTCTGGCGCCAACAGTAATATGGAGAGTGCGCAGCATACCTTGCAGTATGGAAAATCATTTGCATGCTGCCGGATATGTATATGCATACGTGATGTTGTATATGGGATGATGTGTTTGGAAAAGAAAAAAAAAATGTGTGAGCTGTTCCTCCTGTTCAGGGACCATAGATGCAAATAAGCTACATTGTTAACTCTGAATTAACAGTTGTGTCATGCACCGCCCCTGTTGAACTAAACTAACTGAATAGGTATCTTTTTCTACCTAAATCCACGCAGAAGTCTGTTTCTTCATATTCACAGGTATCTTCTTGGGGTGGGAATGATAGTATTATTATGATATTTAAGTAATGACATATAGTTCTGTGATTTCACAAGTAACTTTTTTTTTAAACTCCAAATTATCTTCCAAATGAAAGACGCATGATTTATTCTGATAAGCCGACATGTTCACTTGTTTTATACTCCAGCAAAATGGCATAGAAACAGACAGTCTTGCCTCAGAAACCTGCCGTAACTGTAACGCGCACCTTTGCAATTTATGAACTAAAAGATATAAAAATATGGCATCCGTGTAGCGATAAATCTCACGAAACATCCCAATACCGCTCGGCGTCGAGCTTTCCGTTGTCTGTCTGAAAAGAAACATCACATTTGACTGTGAATTCCAGTGATGGAAAACCAGCCAGGACGTTTTCAGATATCGCCTCAATGACACCAAATCTTTTGAGGTTAAACAAGAACTGTAACACTGTTTTCCAGAGTCTCAATTTTGGCTCCTGAACCGACGCTGAATAAATGAATACGTATCCGATTAGACAAATTAAGTATCTTTTTTTATGAGAGGTGCAGTCGCAATTAATGCAAATTTTTGATAATCACATAATTAACCCGCACCTAGTGAACACATTCATCATTGATATCAGTTCATAATCTACCAAATAATGGAAAATTTCTGTGCCAAGTTTCACGAGTGATGGTGAATTTTTTTAAAATTAATTAATTAATTTATTTTTGGACATTTGCTTGAGTGCTTCATCAGTGGCTAAAGCAGCTGATTGGAACTGAGTGGCAACATCTTGAATGACGGCGCAAAAAGCTATTCATGAAGAAGAAGAAGAGGAGGCCCAGTTGGTTTTATTTCAATTTAAGAGGGGATCCAAATGATGTCTTGAAAGGCGTCATCATCATCATCATCGTGAGCGTGGTGAAAAATCTGTTTATGAGCCAAAAGCAAAACAGGCAGGAGACGCCAGACACCATCATCAAGTACTTCTGCTTAACAACCAGTTAGAAGCTTTTGGCCGCTGATTTTGAAACGGCAAAAGCAACCACCTCAGTTCCTCTTTTTCTGGGAAACAGCTATTGTAAAAAAAAAATAAAAAAAATCACATGAACAATCTCTTTCGCCGTGGCGTCGTCGTCACCTTAAGCGATCAGTCCTCCTTTTAACGCTGTTGCGGTTTTGGAGCGGCATAAACTGCTGAACTCGCCTCCTGTTTTTTAATTTCCGCTGCAGGTTCATCGTTCACCTCCTCACCCATCTCCACGCTTATCAAAGCGTTTGCAATTATCCGGGACCTTCAGACCCAGCGACCTGCACAATCCCACGTTATTGCACGGCAAAAGTGCTGCTGCTTGAAAAATTGGGCTGGTTAAGAGTGTTTTCACCAGCAGATTAAAATCTAGATATATACTCCAGGATTTTTATGATCTGTCTGTGGTACATTCTAATAAAGTATTATTATAAATATGTAACCCTTCAGGGATCATGTGGGGGTAGCATTAGGGTTTGTTTCAGGGTACTGTTTCCTTTTGGAAGCTCAATCTCTTAAAAAAAAAAAAAAAGAAATGGTACATTTCATTATGAGAGATTTCCCAGTCAGGGGGATTATTTTGTCAAGTCAGATTTGTCTGCAAAGAAACATCCAGCATAACTTCTGGTGTGCAGACTTCTCAGCTTGTTACTCATTATGAATAACTAATAACTTGTTCATAGAAGAAGAACATTAGGAGAGTTAAGAGTCTACATGTAGTTTTTTTTTGTGTTAATTTAGCTCCCACACGTCTGCTGCCCTTCACTAACCCTTTTGGTGGCCAGTGAGATTAGATTCAGTGAAGGCAAACGACACGCTGCCCGAACACAGATCTACATGTGACATCGAGAGTTTTTACGATAATCGAGGCGTCCACTAAGCTTGATATATATACATGTATGATGATTTCTGAAGCTTGTGGCATGCAACCAGTGTAATTAGCTCGAAATTGCAAGTTATTCTTGGAGGAGCTGGCATTTCATTTGTGTTGTCAAATAAATGCCGCTGCTGCTATTTTCTGAGCTTCGGGTAGTGAGGAATAAGAGGGAAAAAAGGTCAGAAGTATAATGCTTCACAGTTAGATGCCGCAGCTTTAAAGCTAAATGGGCTGTTTTTTTTTTTTTTTTTGGAGGTCGGGGCTATAAGTGGTGTTATCTGCAAGTGAGAGCTCCCTTTTTATAATTTTTTTTTTCAAAGTGATGCAGAGAATGACATCACTCACATCTATAGAGAGCCGTTTGATTGCGAGAACGATATCCGAGATATCATCTGCTCCACTGCAGCTTAACCTGAACTCAGACTATTTTTCTGTATAGTTTGCAGTCCATTAAAGACACTGTAAGGAAAAAAAAGAAAAAAAGGAGGCTTTATTCTGTTTCATCTCTCAGATGCCCCATAGGCCAAAAAAATCTGCAAACTGAGAAACTCGAGTTGATGTGAAATCAAAGCTTGAATAAAAAACAGGAGGACTGTGCTGCCTTTTCCCATGACACGTCTCTGAGGACAGAACAAGAGCGGCGGCGGCGGCGGCGCGCACTTCTATGATGTTCACAGTCGCGCAAACAACAAAACACTGTCGCAGGAGTGGTTTTGCTTTCACCCAGACATTGAATTACATAACTTTACAAGGCTCAATGCACACAGATATTGTTCCATTAACACACAAGATGTGAACTGTAACCGGCTGTCTAGTCGCAAAATTGTATTAAGGAAAATCATTTCAAAACCCCCCTTTTGATTTTCGTCCCCAAATACGCGAGAAAACAATTGAAATGCGTCGTGTTTCAGTTCACACCGCGGAAGAGTCAAGATTTATGATAAAAGCCTGATGGTTTTTTTTTTTTTTTTTTTTTTCCTATTGCTCGGGTCTCGGGTCTGGTTTTTTTTTTTCCAGCCAAGACTTTCAAGATATGATGGATCTCAGCTGGATTATTTTGGAAACATCAGAATTAAAGGGAAACTGAATTCCATTTGATATCTGAAGGAACTGAGGATGACACCAACTGTCAGATGTGATTTTTCTGATGAGTTTCAAGAGTGTGGTGGTATGTCAGGCTCACATCACAAAGCCTTTAACCCAACTTTTACACAGACATACTTTTAATGGAGAAGATAACATAAGATATATTCTCTATATATTATAATGTTTTTTTATTTTGTCGTATTCATATATATTAATATATCATCGTTGCTGTTGTCAAATGCACCAATCAGCCATAACATTATGACCACTGCATGTTCACCATAGAATATAATGCAACAACCCTGCAGTAAATTCTCTCCTCAGGAGGTTAATGTTGACTTTTATTTATTTTATTTTTTTTGAGAGAGCGAGAGAGAGAGAGATGTTGACATAAGTATCTAGATTATTGTTATTGGGGCTATAACTTATGATACAGTAGAACTGTACTGCGTCCCTAATATTTGGCACACTTTTGTATCTATATGAGTGTTACAATAACCCAGAATAACCCAGTGCAGTTCAACAGCATCACAAATTCCAGTCCCAATAACGATTGTTAAAATATGTCAACACCTCTCTCAAACAGATTCAATCAAAAAGAGGCAACAAAAAACTCCTCCTGAAAGGAGAATTTATTGTGGCACTGTTGCTTTATATTCCATGGTGAACATGCAGCGCTTTAAATGTTATGCTTGATCAGTGTGTGCATGTGTTTATGTGTTATGTTCACTATTATGTTCTACCTCGTGTCTCAAAAGGTGATTTCTGTTTTGAGGTTGGATTATTTCCTCCTCTTGACTCAAAAGAAATCCATGTGACTTCCTTCCCCATTTGTTACAATCCTGTGAGAAAAAAATAAGTGCCGCATTTAACTTTTCTCCAGCTAGAGGTAAGGTACAGTAATTGGAACACGCTGTGTGTAGCACAACATGAGTGAACAATGGTCTTAATCTCCACAAACTGCCTCATTAGTATCATCAACCACAGAGGGAGAGCGGGACCAAAGCGGCTCCCTGAGGCATGCCAAAAACATTGCCCACATGAAAAGTTTAGATATACTGTACAACAGGAAACAACAAAAGTCTAAGAAAGTATCAAACAGAGCCCTGGTGATAAACCTTGTGTTGTATTCCTCAATAATCCATTACCTTGCCTGTTTAATTCAGAAACCGCACATAAAATGCAATTCTCATGTTTGTATAGCATTGTGAAGGTGCCATTTTTTGTAGAGTCACGTTGCTATTCATAATGATGAACTACTATAATGGTCACATTATGGAAACGGAAGCAGAATAAACAACACAGAATGCCTTGGGGTAATCTTTATTCCGCTGTATTACTGCAGAATAAGCTGTCCTTATTGTCGTTGTCGACTTGGCGCTCTAAACTGGAGTCGCAGGCTGATGCGCATTCTACTCAGGATGTGTGACAGAGGCCTGCAGAGCTTGCAAAGTAGGTAGCACCAGCTCCTCACAGGCAGATGAAACAAACAGAATTATTTATTGGTGTAAAATATTTATTTGGGATCTTTCTCTGCCCCTATTGCTAAAATATAACATACTGTAGGTTATTCAGCGGTAGCCCAGTGAAAGATTAATCCCTACTTATTTGATAATAAGTGGTTTACTAGCAATTGGACACGGGCCTCCAACCGCAGTAATTAAACGGAGGTGAGTGAGGAGCAGCCACACCACTTGACAGTTTTTTTTTGTTTTTTTTTCAATCAAGAATTTACTGAGCAAGAGAAAAGTGTCAAGATCGTTTGACGAGGAAATGCGATACAGCATCTTTCCTCTTGGATTTGTTCTGTACGATTAAAAGATTGACAGTATCAATAAGCGGCACTGTTTGCACAACAATAGAAATCATTGTCAACGCTGTTAGATACCACAGCTATCAGGGGCAATAAGGTTTCATAAGAGGCTTAACAGGAAGTGCAGGGAAGATGCTAAAACCAATAAGCCACTGTAAAGGATCTTCACACCGAATGTTGGAAGCTGTGATTTGCTCAGTCTAAGTGAATGTGAGAATGTGCTATTCATTTTTAAAATTGCCTTTTAAAAAAAATTAGCCACGGTTCTTTACAGTAATCAAGAAGGGCAGCGGACCATTCAGTGGGCTGACTTCTGTGTCACGGTGACAGCCGCTGTCAATCCTCACACACACATTTTGCATCATTTTCAGCCGTTCGCCGTTTTGTATCTCCTAAAGATGTTTGACATCCAGTGTTCATGCGTGTATGTGTTAATTGTGGCTGTGCGCACACCACAACGGAGGCCCTGACGTTGCCAAGCTGTTTTTTTTTTTTTCAAATAACAATCCAATTTCTGTGTGTCCAGTGTGTCCTGCTGTGATTCCTTAATCACAGCAGCGGGACATTCGTGGGCAGGAGGACTGGAATAACAGTTCCTGCAACATTCAAGATCACATGGAGTACTTTTTAGGTAAAATATACACCGATCAGCCAACACATCATGACCACTGTCAGGTGAAGTTATAACACTTATTATCTTGTTTCCATGGTACCTCAGTTGGTGGGCTATATTAGGCAGCAAATGAACATTTTGTATCCAAAATTGATGTATTGGAAGCAGGAAAAATGGGCGAGTGTGAGGTTTTGAGCGACTTTGACAAGGGCCAGACTGTGACGGCTGGACAACTGGGTCAGAACATCCCCAGAACTGCAGCTCTTGTGTGCTGTTCCTAGTCTGCCGTGGTCAGGACAGAAGTGGTTCAAGGGAGGAAAAAGTGATGAACCCGCAACAGGGTCATGGGCGGCCAAGGCTCATGCGGGTGGGGAATGATGATTGACCCGTGTTGTCCGATCCAACAGACGAGCTATTCGCAGCTCAGATTCTTGGTAAAGTTACTGCTGGTTCTGATAGAACGCAGTGCATCACAGTTTGTTGTTTATGAGGCTGCGTAGCTGCAGACCAGTCAGGGTGCCCATGCTGACCTCTGTCCACTGCTGAAAGCACCATCAATGGACATTAGAGCATCAGAACTGGACCACGGAGCAGTGGAAGAAGGTGACCTGGGCTGATGAATCAGGTTTTCATTTACATCATGTGGATGGCCGTGTGTGTGTGTGTGTGTCGCTCACCTGGGGAACACATGGCACCAGGATGCACTATGGGAAGAAGGTGAGCCGGTGGACGCAGTCTGATGCTTTGGGCAATGTTCTGCTGGGGAAATTCGGGTCCTGCTATTTATATGGATGTTACTTTTGACATGTAGCACCTACCCAAGCATTGTTGCAGACCATGAACATGATGGCAGCGGCCTCCTACAGCAGGATCATGTTTGCCCGCCGCAAGGCAAAAGACGGTTCAGGAATGGTTGGAGGAACACAACAACCAGTTCAGGTGCTGACTCGGCCTCCAGATTCCCCAGACCTCAAACCAATTAAGCAGCCGTGGGATGTGCTGGACAAACAAGTCCGATCCATGGAGGCTCCACCTCACAACCTTCAGGACTGAAAGGATCTGCTGCTAACATCTTGGCGCCAGATACCACAGCACCCCTTCAGAGGTCGAGCAGAGTCCAGACCTCGACGGGTCAGGGCTGTTTGGTCAGTAGAAAGGTGACATACACAATATCTGGCGGGTGGTCACAATTTTATGTCTGATCAATGTATAATAATAGTAATAATAAATATGTGTCACGTCATACACGTTTAACAGCGAAACATTTGTCTTTCTGCATCAACGCAAGATGCAATACAGACAGCGCAAATAGAAACATTGAAACTATTCACACATTTGTTCGTAGAATATTTTAAAGCAGATTAATGCAGTTTGGGGGCAAGCTAATGTCGATGAAGTGGCATGAAAAAAAACCACCAGACACCATTACACACTTATGTGGATCCATTTAAAGCACATTCCTGTGCTTGAGGGGTTGATTAGTTAAGACATTGTCTGGTAATAACCTTTGCTTTCACTTGAAATAATGAGCAAGTTCTCTCTTGGAGGACATCACCATGTTAATCAACCTTTGTCACAGCTTCATCCAGCCACTTTTGTCGGAGTGTCAGAATGACCTTTTTTTATGCCTCGACCATAGACATTATGTGGCTGTTTTCGCTTTAGTTGTGGTCAGAACACCCATTAGATGAAAATGCATCAGTGACAGCTCTTAACGGCGCAGCAGCTTCTTCTTCTTCTTCTTTTTTATTTTTTTTATTTTCAACAGCTACGAGTCCTCTTAATTTGAATGAATAATGCAACTTTCCCAGAGGCATAGAACATAATGTCTGGACTGTGATATGTGGGGATGTCAAGTGCAATCATGTCAGCTCGAAGAGATGCAGATTATTCGTCCCTTGATTCCAAAGTAAACTTTAATTCCAATATCGCAGGAAATGGGGAAACATGCGTTATTTCCACCGCGCCTTCAAACACATCCCAGCTCCTAATTTCCCTCTTGCCTGCTTTCAATATGGCATGGGAAATAACAAATGCTATGCATAACTTTACAATGCATACATTGCTGTGAAAAATGTGTCATAGGAATACAGTCATGTAATATTGTCTTATTTTATATATGGTGTTTCACACAGAATGATAAATAATGGCGTCTGGTTGTTACGTCTGATGTGCTGCATTTGTGGTAGCAAAAGAGGGCAGGGTTAAAAAAAACAAAACAACAAAAGGGAGTTCTGTGTGAATGACTGCTTCTGTCATGTATGGGGGAGATGTGACCCCTCCCCTGCCATCCTCCCTCCCAGCAGTGCATTACCTTGCGATGCCCCCCCCTCCCCAATCCATCCTACCCCTCCCACCCCGCTCCCCGACTCCAGCTGTGTGCTCCCCGGGTCCATCTGCATCCTGTCTCCTCAGGCTCTGAAACATCATTAACAGGCAGAGTAAGCCTCCCCCAAACTCCCGGCTCCACATAAACACCAGCCTCCTATGCCATGTCTGGCAGTCTTAAAATGTCAGAAGAATTCTCCCAAGGTTTTCCCGGCCCCGTTAAATTAAGCCAGACATGCAAAACTGAACAGCTAATGAAGTACATTAACCTGAAGCACCGAGCACCCATTCAGAGCATTGTGTTGTTTGCTTACAAACCGTCATGGGTGCAGAACAAGAGTGGGGGGAGGAACCAGCCAGAAGAGACACTGGAGGAGAATATAACAGAGGAAAAGAGCCTGCAATTATTACTTGTGCACAGTGATGCGCTGCAGTATCTACTGATACAACCATCAGAAGACCGAGACAGCAGAGAGCAAACACAACTCTCTCAGGGTCGTGTTGGGGTTGTTTTTTGTGTTGTGTGTGTGTGTGTTTGTATTTTTCGAGAAGCTTTAAGAGCGTTTTTACCCCATCTTAAATTTGAGATAGTTCAGTGTTGCCGACTCTCAGAGGAGCTCACAGCGCCATTTAAGTTTGAAATCCTTGATCTGACCTGCAAAAACAAGAAGGCAAAAAAAAAAAAAAAATCTGTGTGTGTGTGTGTGTGTGAGAGCGTGTGAGTCATGGTGTTTGTTAAATGCACATTTTTTTGAGAGCTCTTATATCTGATGACAAAACACCCCTGATATAGCTACAACTGTCTGCCATGTTTGCTCGGGATGATTACCAGTGAGTCAACAAACACTTTGCCGAGTGCCGCAAATTCCGGCTTTCCATTTGTAAACGCTCGGAGACGGTGCTCGGAGAGCAGAGCACATCCGCAGCGCGCACTGTTCCCGCCGAATAAAGAGCCTCCCGAGTTAACGTCGGCTCTCTGCTCTCGTTTTCTGCTTTACTCATCTCTTCTTCAGAGATGGGTGTGCGTGAGCGGTGTCAGACACCAGCCACGCTGCTGCAGCTCCTCCGTTGCCAATGGAGACTCGCACTGAATGATGCTCTTTCAGATAAGGCTAGTTGAGAATGGGGACTTAGTCCCTCCGCAGGGGCATGCAGCATTTGGCGTGCTGTGTGGTATTCCTGTTCGGCTATAAGAGGAATGCGTTCCTTTATGCCGAGGCTCTTAAATCACATACTTTCTGCCTACAGAATATGGATTTCTTTACAAAAAAAGAAAGAAAAACCCTCCTGAGGCAGAGCACCGGTAACAGTCGGAGCTTAGTGAATCTCTGAAGGAAATTTCATTGCTTAAGTTGAGTACCGCTGGTATTTTTATCAACCATAAATGGGATAATTATCACTGCTTTAGGTTGTCCAATCAATTCTGAAGGTAAATCAAGCCACCGAGAGCCTCATATTCCTTGCTGCGTGCTGTATTCTATTGAAACGTCTGAAAATTACACACCTAAATCCACTTAGAACACCAGTGACATCACTGGTGTTGGGGAAGAACCACAGGCTATCTCTGTCTGGATCGCTGTCGTCGGCAGCTCTGGGAACGCTCATTATTGAGTTGAACTAACTTGAGGCTTTCCAAATTGCACATCATGCTGATCCTGTCACAATGTGAGTGGAGACGGCTGGACCCAAATGCAGGAACTGACTCCAGGCGACTGTTAATTCTCCCCGCAAAAAAAAAAAAACCCAAAACAAACCCTCAACTTGGGAACAAATTGCAGCCAAATAGGAAAAAAAACAAAGTAACAAGTGAATCAGGCCTGACTGAACAGACTACAATAGCTGATTTAGGTGACTTAATCGGGTTCCGACTTTTCATCCACTGCCACTGAATGGTTCACATTTGTAGCTTTGAGTGAAACGTAGCTATAAACCAAAATGGATCTCAATTGTGGCACTGAAACGTAGCAAAGTACGAGAAGCTGGCTTATATAAGCGTCTTAAGCCATCTAACACTGACATCGCAGCGCATAGAAAAAGCCGGCTGCGTCTCACACAGACGGCGGAGGGTGATCTGCGTGTCGGGGGTGTGACAAAATGTCTTTATTTGACTAACTGAGAGGAGAACGGCTAGATAGCTCTAAAAGCCATCAGCAGGTTGATATTCCTGTTCAGTTCTTTGCTGGCAAGGCAGTAGACTGCCGTCTCCCCCTTTTTTTCACGGCGTTTTATTGAGATTGTATGTCCTAATAAACGTGGCAAAACACCCGACGGAGCGGATTTGAGCACACAGGATGTTCCTTACTCTTTCAATATTCTTGTTTTCACGGCTGCAGTGTCGTAAATATTGATCCGGTCGTCCCATTCATCCATTCAGTTTATGTAAAATAACCTTGAAGGTGGTGAGAACACCATCGCAGTTTAACATCACCTTATAGCCTCCGGTGTCCTTTTTTTTTTTTTTTAAATGCTTTCTTGAGAAAACACAAAATAAAACCCGGCATCGCCGCTTTGAGCATTTATTTATTTATTTTTACCCCCCCGCGTCAGCTGTAAGTGTTCAACAGTGACACCGGCTTTGTGAGTGTGAAATCCATTTCTGTGGGTGCAGATGCCTCAGAAATGAATGTGAATAGATGTTGATGATATTGATTCTGACATCCCGCCGCTGCGCGGCACACGGGGGTAAGCCACACGCGTGCTCTTGTCTTTGCAGACGCACTTGAGGTTGGGCGTCTGTGTTTGTTTGTGTGCTCGCGTGTGTCCAAGAGAGGACGGAATCACAGGTACAAGCCGTGGAAAAAAGAGGGAGGCAACAGCCTTGAGTGGAGTGGAGAGCCGAGCCGATTAAGAAAGCCTTGCATTATTTTTTTATTTTACCTCATACCCACTTGCGTGGTGTTGGCTGTAAAATCTCCAGCCTGCATGGGAATATGCACCTTTTTCTGCATTGACTTATCATTATGAAGTAAATAAATGCATCGATTGCCAAGTGTAATTAGAGTTTCGAGGTTGTTCCCCGAAGTCTTGCTTTTACTCTGCAAAAATCTTCGCCACCACACCAGCGGCAGAAATATCACCAGTAGCGACATGGACAACACTACCTGCCGGAATCTATTTACGTCTCCTTCATGAGTTAGAGCGAAAATCTTGTCCGAGGTCACTTTAGAATTTCGACATCTCAGCGGTATGATTGAATTGAAAATTGATGAAGAAACGGTTTTCAACAACTCCTGAAGCTACAGTCGGTCTAGTCTTTGATACACGGTATACACAGCTACCTTCTCCTGCTCATTTTGATGATTGTTATTTGTGATGCTGTTGAACTGTACTGGCTTATGCTGAGAGGTGTCCCTAATATTTTGTCACCCTGATAAATATGAATGGGATGACCAAAATGTAGTCCCAATAAAAATCCTTAAAGTACGCCGACACCTCTCCCAAACAGATTTAGCAAGAACTGAGACCCTGCGATTCATGATTTGTGGATACGTTGATGGAATTGACTTGACTTTTACTTTCATCCATGTAACCCAAACTCGCAAGTCCCCCCATTCATCGGTTTGATTGGATTCACCAACAGCAGTCAGGCCACATGCTGTTCCGCCAAATACTTCACTGCACATCTCGTCGAAGTGATTGCTCCTCATTTTGTAACATTAATGTCCCACTCAAATGCATTAGGGTGACAAACATACAAGGGAAACGTCTCTGCGTCACCCTGTAGAGTAGAACATGTCAACACCTCTCGCAAAACACATTCAATAAAAATTCAACATAGAACCTCCTCATGAAAGGAAAATTTATGGCAGGGCTGTTTTTATATTCTGTGGTAAATGACTGACAACTCACAGATGACCGATTCTGAAAATTTAAAGTGATCAGCTGCTGATGAATTTAAGTGTTGGATGATGAACGTTTTCAGTCTCCGTCCTCAATCCAGACTCTTATTGCATTGTTATCATTATTATCTTCATCTCTCTGTAATTCTGATTGATTCCTGTGGATGTGGCATCTATTGCATCTGTCGTCTTTTGTTTGTCTCTTTCTTTCTTTGGTTTTTCTTTCCTTTTTACTGTTTTTCACGTAACCCAAACTCACGAGTCTCTGTGCTCATTGGCCCGATTGGATTCAGCAACGGCAGCCGTGCTGCAGTCATGTCACGGTGCTGCTCACTGCAAAATAACCTTTTTGCATCTTGCCATGGCTCCTCATCCTTGAACAATAACCGAGATTCCTGAATCCATGCAAGGCGCATAAAACAGAAATCACGGTTCTTCGATGGAAATAATGGAGCCAGTGCGTCTGCCGTTTTATCGCTCATATCTGACGGCTCTCGCGCTTTTAAAAGCGCCGTTGAAATTTCCTCGGCGATTGCGGTTAACGGCCGCAGCTGTCGCGCAAGCACAAGCCGCTAGTGGCGTTACCCAGCACCTTATGTCATATCGATAAAGTATTATTGCCTATAAAAGCCTGACTCCCTCACACTGAGTTGCCGGTGTGGCGCCGCTCGCTCCAGTCGCTGGCGTGTTAGCGTCCCTCGTCTCATTTAATTCAGCATCACGCCAGACGTCACGGGAGGACGGGGCTCCCGAAAGGCCGAGGAAAAATGACAACGTTAATATCCTCCGACTGTTATAAAAGGCATGAAATGGTTAGATTCCCAAGAAGGGCTGGCCGGGTCTGCGTCACGCAGGAAGTTCCGAGCTGCAATAGCTTGTTTTAGAGTGGCGGGATTTTATCAGCGAAAGTGCAGGTGTATTTCTAGGTCATGGTAATAGCTGTAATGTCGCGCCGGTGGGACGGCGACGCAGACCCGCCAGCCGCAGTCACGCTGTGACGTCACGCGACGGCGAAGAGGCCGTCGCGCACGTTCGGTTACGCAAAACGCTGAAGAAACGGGAAGATGGTGACGGCCGCGCTCGAGTAACGGCGCCTCCCCGCCGTCAGCAGCCCGCTCAGACGGCGCCGCTTATCTGTTTATCTTGTCAGATAAAGTTGCCTGCGGCAGGTCGTCGATTAAATCACATGACCTTCCTTCCTCTGACCCTGTAATGAGCGTGACCAGCTGCCGAGCGCTCGCCGGTGTCACCACCTCCAGCTCATCCACGCTGATGGATTTGCCGAGGCGGCCGCCCTCCGTGTGCCCGCTGAATCTCTCCATAAACCCCCTCTCACTGGGATGGAGATATCTATTTTTCCTCCCCATTTCGGGAAACATTTGCAAAGGAGATCATCCAATACACAGCGGACGTGAATTATTATTTTACAGAGACAACAAAACTGAATCATACATGAGGCCTTTGAGACACATGAAACAAAAGTGAGCGCAGCGGACGCTCTGAGGTGGTGTTACAATGCACAATTACTAATTGATGCGATTATGAATACTGTAAGTTGCAAATGGAATGAGTGCTAATATTTTGATGTGGTTGGCGAAATGGGGCTGAATAATGTTTTGAATTAGAACAGTCCTCCAGCACCCTACCTCAGCAGCTGCCATTTTAGGCCGTCTTTATCCCGCTGTTGAGGCTCACGTGTGCAGCGTACCGCCAAGGCGGCGGCGCCCGTTAAGGAGGATCTTGTGGATCTTCCATCCAATCAGAACCGAGCTCATAAGCGCGCCCTCTCATCTGCTCCTCCTCCTCCTTGCTCAGCGCACGACCCGGAAATCAAACTTGGCGCACCGCGCTGACAGGCGTCTCGATTCCTAAAGTGTACGTGAAAAAGGTGACCTGCGCAGAAGTCTTCCGCCAACGCTTCGGAACTAACGATCTCTCGTCTGGCATTTCTGGCTCCTTCCTCCTCACGTCTTTTTCCCCTGCATCTCTCAAATCCTCGCCAGGAGGAGCTGAAAGACGCGAGGAAGGGAAACGAGGAGGCAAAGTGAATAGCAGGCGTTCCTTTGCCGAAACCTTTTCGGCGTCCTTGCGGGAAAGAGGCGCGTGCGACAAAGCTGGTTATCAGTTATTTAAGACGATCGAAAGTGCGATCAGACTTGCTGCTTGTGACGCCGTGAGTAAAGTGTCGGATGAATTGCGAAAAATGTGTGTCACATTCGATGCGGAGTTGCCATTCACCGCGTGCTACGTTTCTCAGGGATCGTCAAACGTGGCTGTTGGCGGCTCCTGCGCTCACGTCTCCGGTGGGAGGGGCCCCGAGGCGAGGAGGAGGCGGGGAAAGGAGTCGAGGAAGTGCGGGTTGACGAATGAGAGAAGGCCCCTGCTTCTCCAGACCTACCAGCAGGCAACGCCATCATCTCAAAGGCCCAATCAGGTGTGTTGGAGCATGAAAGATAATATGCACGTTTTCAAAGAACTGAAATGGGTTTGAGAGTTGGATTATTCTGTTAAGATAAATTTGATGACATCACATTTGTAACTGAGGACGTGAAGAGCTGCACCACGACAGCGTTTAGGGAGAAGAGATTATCTGTAGCTGGATTATTATTCATTATAATTTAGTTCCACTAGTCTCGGGTCAGTTATTTCAATATAGTAGATATAGTCAACAAACACACAAACACACACACACACACACACACACACACACACACACACACACACACACACACGGCGTGCTCATCACTAGCAGCTCATTGCAGCAGTGGCCAGATATGAACCGCTGATTCATTCAGGAGCTTTGAAA
>CAAKHG010030779.1:64920-98679 GCA_901007715.1 Dactylopterus volitans | reverse complement strand
CCTGGCACGAGATGAGATCAGAAATTTCTAGTTTGTCATAAAAAAAAAGCAGTGAACCCCCTCCCATCTCACACACACACACACACACACACACACACACACACACACACACACACACATGGCAGAGGTAAAGTTAAGTGGGGGCGTCATGGAATCACTAGGCAGCGTCTGGGAGGTGGAAGTGATGAACTATTTGCGTTCCCCTTTCGTTAACCCGGCTGTGAAATATCACCTTATCACAACAATGGGGCTTCTTCACAGAGAGAGAGGTGCCCCGAGCTGACAAGCCAAGAGCAGGTTGCCTTTGAAATGGGGGCGGCGGGGGTTGCCATGGTGATGCTTGTCAACCGGGAAGTCCTCTGGAGGGGCAGGCTGGTCTGGGAGAGAGAGAGAGAGAGAGAAAAAGAGAGATAAAGACAGAGAGAGAGAGAGGGAGAGAGATTGTGCCTCCTGGTTGGCTCATGAGTGAGATAGAGCAGGGAAGGTCTGCAGCGAGGTCTGCGCCGAGTGAAGAGTGGCGCGAGTTGTCGGTGCCACTCTGAAGGTGAGTACACTTGTTCACTTGTTCCCACGGGAGCCCGGCTCCAAATCTCGGCCGCGGGGTTTGTCGCTGCTCTCAAAACGCCCGCGAGGCTGAAGGGCCGCGCACAGCCGCGGCGGGCTGCCGCGCAGGTACGAAGGCTGGTTAACCTGTCTGCTGCTCTGTCGAGGGGTGCCGTCGCGCTGCACCTGATGGCAAGCTGGAAAGTTGTGGTAGTTGTCGTGTTGAGTGTGTGAGATTTGGGGCAGGCGGGGAAGGGGCTGAGGGTGAGAGAGAGAGAGAGAGAGAGAGAGAGGGGGCACTGTGGGCACTGTTTCCCAACATGCCATCCCTCATCGCTCTGCCCAGTGTTCGCGCTGACAACTGCAGGCACTGTGACGTAATGACAGGAGCGGAAATCATTTGTTCCTGCGGAGTATTTCCCCCCATTCTGCTCCAGATAGCAGGTCTAATGGCTCCAGGACGTCCCAGGCATCGCTGGAGGCTCGTCTTACTGTCAGGCCGATTTCCGCAGCCGGCTCTGATTCCCTTTGTGATATTACCGAGCTGCCGGCCCTCACGTCCACATGCTACACTCGGCTTTGAGTTATGCGAGATGACAACCGAGAGGGT
Organism: Dactylopterus volitans; assembly: GCA_901007715.1. Classification (NCBI taxonomy): domain Eukaryota; kingdom Metazoa; phylum Chordata; class Actinopteri; order Syngnathiformes; family Dactylopteridae; genus Dactylopterus; species Dactylopterus volitans. The sequence continues at coordinate 97,526 of CAAKHG010030779.1, read as the reverse complement.
TTGCGAGATTCACCCCCCCCTCCTCCTCCACCACTTGTGTATTTCACGTCTGCGTTTTCTGGCGCTTTATCTTGACAGGTTGTTACATTTCTTTCTTTCCTTCTTTTTTTTCAAATCCAGCCCAGTGAGGCGGATGATCTGTTTGTGCGATGGGTAAATATCAGATAAATAACTCTATCTCAGCGCGGGGGCAGAGAGATTTATTGCCCCGCGGCTCCTCCTGAGAGCACATCGCCTCTCCATTGACAAGAAGCACGCAGACTCCTCCTGTCGCTCGGGCTGGAGGAGCACCATACAAGGAGGTGAAATACTTCCCTCCTGATAAATGTGTGTATCCCCCAATAACTGCATATCATAAACTTGCTGCTCCAGGTCCTTGTATGGGCTACGTCTGTGTTCGCACATCTGCTAAGTTGCAGGAGGGCAGCGTGGTTCGTGATCAACCTCGCAGGACCTCTAACATCCCTCACATAACTGCAGAGTGACTCACCTAATATGTTTGGAAATAAATACCGACTGTATTTATTCGCCGAATGTGCTTGTTATTACCTTCTCTCCACTCTTAAAAGGCGGGATTTCTTCAGCTGGAGGCCGTTTTAGTGGGATTTACCCTCCTGCCTTTGGGGTGTCTTCAGTTCGTGTTAACACGATTGGAATCTCTATGCACATTTTGAAGATCTCGTCAAGAGCGTTTGAGGTCAAATAAAAAGCAGGTCAGTGCTCAAGGAAAAAGAAAAAAACCATATCCACGCTGAGCAAACAATGAGCTCATGTTTTGGTCAGTCTCCTTCGCGGACGTTAGCGGCACTTCGATCCATTCATCCGACCGCGTTCGGCCGTTCCCACCTCATGAGTCGATGATTAACTCGAGCGCGCCGGCCTGCACACGGAGGCAGGCTGCACACGGAGCTCAGGAACGGAGCGACGGTTTCACCTGTTTATTGGAGCTCCCAGGACTTTCCCTCGTCTCAGGCCCCATCACTCGCTTGTGCGCATAATTTATGGGCGACACGATTCTCCTTCTGACCACAAATCATTGCCCTCCCGATTGTGAGCCAAACAGATCACAGAGGTTCACGGGGTCAGTCGTGGGACAGTCATTCATTAGCTCCTGTGTGGTCACCTTGACAGGCTGTGCTCTAGGCGAGAACAATGCCAGAAGCTCTAAATGTGTTGTAGGCTGAGGTCAGACCCGATCACAGCCTTCTATGGAAGCAGGAGGATGTTGGACAGAGGAAAAGTGATGACTAATGCAGATGCTTGGTAAGATAATGACCTCAGAAGTTTAAAGTTCAGCTGTCATCGTTTGGTCCAGAAAAGTGTTGGATTTTTTTTTTTTTAACTATTACATCACCGATGTGCTGCTATTCTCGGTCGTGGAAACTTCCCCCCTGTGGAATCGCAAGGGTGTGGTGAAGTTCACCGACCTCTGTGCTGCTGAGTGGGTCTGCTCTGGCTCAACAACTCCAGATAATAGTCTGGTTCCTCATCCGCTCCGTTTGGATAAAGAAAATCCCTGTTAACAAACTTGCTTTGTTAGGTCATTCACGGCACAGATGTGTACTAAAAGGCTCTTCAATTTGATTATTCATTCATTCAACCATTGTCTAACTCTCAAGGAATCATCGAGGCCGTGCCCTCATCTCCCAGGGGTGCAATTAAGAACAGCACAGAAATGCCGATGTCAATACTCACATAAGATTGAACATTCAGACAAAATAAAGCAGCAGAAAACAGTTGCATTCAACAGTTGTCAGGTGTGTTTTAATGGCTTTAAACTGACCTATAAGGAATGTATAAATTAACAGAAGCTCGTGCACATCTTACTGTTTTTTATATATATATATAGAAAGTGCAACGATAGAATAACTATCTCTGTCAGCATTATTCCAGTTGAGCAGATTCTCTTTCTCTTTCTTTATTTCACCCAATGGAGTCAAACAGCTGACGGTGCTTCAAGGGACCGGATGAGTTTCCTTGGGACAGAAGTAAAAATTTCCACACTGAAATCCCCAGATTCTCATTACTGCACGTCCTTGGTTACTCTGACAGGCTGCATGAGAATTTCGTGAAGCTGTGAATACGAAACGTGTTTACAACAGCTTGTCTGTGGGGCAAGAGACATCTCTTTGTGTGATTCTATCCTCGTCGGAGATGCACCTCTGCTGCGCTTTGTTTCATTTTCCTTTTCTTTCCATCCCCAATCTGATCCAGTTGTGATATTAGATGAGTCACCTAGCAGGGGCTTAACTTGTACAGCCTTTGCCTTCTACTACTTCTGAGTCTCAGTAATTACATAAGAATGTGTTGGGCTTTCAGAGTAAACCTCTGGGAATGCCCGGGAGGGAATTTTTTTTTTTTTTTTTGTGCTCAATATCAACAGTGATTTCTCCTTTTTAGGCAGGATTGTCTCGAAAGGGAATGGAGGATTTCTCTGGTGGATCTTGACCCCCGAGAGACAAGAACACACTGCTACGATATTAACTCACTCTACAAGATGCTACATCACTAAACCAGCTCTTTCCAGCATTTTGAGCCACTTGCGCTGCTGTCTTCTATAAAATATCTTTCGACGCTCATTTGAGGACAAAAATTCAAGAGTTCCCTTAGAAGAAATTAAGTTTCTCAGCAGTTGCCGCATTCTTCCCCTGCCACTGTTTCACTACATCTCAAATGGCTTTATTATTGTGCCGCAGTGTCGGGTGATTGTGCATCTTACATGGCGAGCCGAGGGCAGCTGCCTCGGTCAGCCGTGGCAGCGGAGCTGTTGAGGTTTGAATGTCATCAGTGTGAAGCTCCTTTGTTTGCTCCTCAGCGGTTCTGAATTAAACGAGCCCGCGTGGAGACAGTATTTGCTGCAAATGCCAGCGGAACACCCGCATGGTTATCTGGTCATCAGTGTGACGGCAGCCTGCCGGGGGGAGGCTGGTGTAAACAGGGACCAGCATGTCGAACGCAACATTGTAAATAACATTAAGCTGCGAGTAGCTCCTGCGCATTGTTGCCTGTTGTCAGTTGTCTGATAATGAGCTGCGAGCGCTTCGGGCGATGATAGGCGGTCCATCATGCCTGAGCAGTAATGATATTGTTGGAGACACAATCCTCCCGTTCCCATGTTACGTGGCCCAGTTTATTGAGAGATGATGACTTGGATAGAGCGCCATTGTTGTCCGGAGACGGCAACATCGTTTCTTTGCGTTGCCTCTTAACCCGGCGAGGCAGAGCGTGTCCCGTTTTTTCTTGACCGTGATGATCATAGGTTCTGATTCCTAGCTGCACTGTGATATGGAAACATATCCGCGTTAATTGCGTTGGGCAGCTCCCAGTCGGTATTGGCCACGCCCACACTTGGTCATTTCTCTCTCGAATCCTCGTGTCAACCCAAGTGACACTGTATTCCCAACACATGACGGGTCTGAGGAGAGACGGATATCTCTAAAACAAATGACTTGGAATCCCTCTGCCAGACTGGACAGCATAGTGACTGAGGTTTCCATGCCAACTGTGTTATTATGGGCCATCTAACCAACGCAGATGAGAGCCTGCCTGTCTCATGCAGGAGTGGAAATGGCTTCCTCTTCGTTCCTGATGCCCTTGATGAGAAACAGCAGGCCTAATCTGTTTTCCTGAGGTGTAATTGATTAGGCGCTGTTGCTGCTTTCAGTAGCTCCAGCGACTTCTAGATCATCCAGTCCTCCACGTCCAGCTTATAACAGCGCTGACTGACTGGGAAGAGTTGTGCAGGCATGTGAGTCACACTCATTGTTTTGGGTGGGTTTTTTTCCCCTTAGTAACAGGGAGAAGTGAGTGATGCTATCTTTCCTCTGGAATACTGGTGGGATGGCAAAACGGAACATTGGCGGAGGCTGCCTGGATGTATGGATCCGCGGAGAGGCCTTTCTGAACCCAACTAGCTCAAAGGGTTAAAAGCACAACATTAAGATGATCCCTTTCAAGACACAAAACAAACAACAAAAATAACATCTTCGTTGTTTTCTTTTTTTCTTTTTTTTTTCACATGTTCATCACGTCGACTTAAACCTAGATGCACAGCCCCTTAGGGCGCAGAGCATCTGGTCAATCACTCAGCCTCTGCGAATGAGCAATAAAGTCCTACATGAGCACAAAGTCAGAACAGGCGGCCGAAGGCTCTGTAGCTTCATACATTTTCATTGTCCAATCAGAATCGCGCAGCCTTTAAAATCGAAACGCGGAAACGCTTGTGGGGTTCGTGCTAGAGCTGTCCAGTCGAACGTGAACAAAAGGCACAGGTCACGATAAAGTAGATTGTTGTTATCGAGTGAGTTTCTTTTGTTTTTGGCTCATTTGATCTTGAATACATCATTTTAAATAGACTCTAACCCACCGCAGGACAACACACATTCACTCAATGCTTGACAAAAGAGGCCAGTTGAACTTGTCTGCTGCAGAGTTTTGACCTTGAGCAACGAGGTGGGGCACCGCCAGTCGACCGAAACTCAAATAAATCCTCCGGCCACGCAGGCGCACTGAGTGACTCGGTAGATGTAGAGCAGGTATGCTGGAAATATTTCAATAATTGTGAAAAAAAATGTCTGACGTCTTAATGTTTTTTGCAGGTGTCTGGATGCTGGACACAGGAATTTGACATCTGCCACACAAGCACGGACAACCGATCCCATGCAGTCTCAGGTAAAAGCCATCATGCAAATTTTTTTTTTTGACATAACCAACCGCTAAACAAATTTGTTTCGACCAGCCCAGTGAAAAACAGTCCAGTCAGTGGTTAAGGGTGTGGGTAACAATTCTGCCGTTAACCGCAAGGCAGGAGTTTTCCCATGACCCCCGGCAACTTACACGCACCCGATTCGAATACATTGTGCTCCAATCGAAGAGTTAGGCCGGCCATCATTAGGCGGCGCTGAAAAAGATCACCATGGCGACCCCAAGTCTGCAGCAAGCCCTGCTGGACATTGAGGGTGACACCGACGACCCTTTCCCAACCTCTCTGGCCCGGGCTCCGCCCCCTGGCTGAAGAATAGGGAGGCCTGGTGAATGGGGAGTTAATGGGCTCATAATGGTCCTCTCCTGTTTCAGTGCCCCCACTCTGCACCTTCAATGGGGCCTTTCTGCAGTTGTGGCAAGGGAGATGATGAAGTGGGTGGGTCGCCACTTCCCACTGGTCCTGCTTTAAATAAATTAGGGGCCTTTTCATCAGAGGCCCCCCCACAGAAGCCAGTTATTGTCTGGGGGAACCGCTCGGCTGCTAACATGTTCACATGACATCCCGTAGGGAGTGGTGTTTACCCAGAGCCAACAGAGGGACATGACAGGAGCAAAGTTCACGCATTGTTTTCATTCATCTATATTTTTCATTTCCTCTTTTATCAGCAACGAGGAGAACTGGTTGGTGACTCAAATGGCTCCCGGATAGTCTTCTCCAGGGAGCCTGGAGTCCCCTCAGGTCAGCAGATCCTAACTTCTCCAGAGCTGAGCCAGGAGGTGGTCATCTCTCCTGGACTCCCCACTCCTCCTCTGAGCCCTTTCCGCTCTGCTAGACTGCCATCTGGAGAGTTCAAGGTGCGCTCAGTAACGTCCCGCAGGCTCTGGAGAAAAACAGTGCAGAGCTCGAGTGCATGCCTTTCAGAGCGCAAGTGCTCCACCATGTGGAAAAACGATGAATCACGCGTCGTGGGCATCCGTTGTCGGGGATGTGTTTGTATTTGGACTGATGTGCAAAATTGTGTCCTCCTCAAGGCGCCAGAGATTAATGGAAGCGGCCAAACAAGTCTCAGCTTTGGCTCGTACTACGGCCCCTCACAGTCACATGGTAAGCTTGTGACCCTGATCTTTGCATCTCACCGCTTTGTTATATTCAAAATAAGTTTCTTGAAAAAAAAGATCAGTTTACATGCCATGGGTGGGTCGGGGTGGGGGTGGGGGGTTGTGTTGTATCACTTAAATCATATTGTTGTTACTGTGTGACTCAGGCGGGGTGACCAATGGTGTCCAGGCCTTTGCCACGCTGCCACGCAGCTGGGCTCCCACGAGGGAGGAGAGACTCATCAAATTCTCAGGAATCGGCCCGGTGGATGAGACAGGGATGCCCATCGCCTCCAGATCGGTGAGACGGAAAAGCAAACACCCTTTTTCTTTCGCTTTTTTTTCATCTGTCCTCAGTGAACGCTGCATCGCGCGTTGATTTCCAGCTCTCCGTCTGCAAAAACGTTACAAAAGAAACCACCGAGGTGCATTTTTTCAAAGCCTTATTGGCCGGCTCGGTTTACCTTCCCTTTTCTTTCTTATACCAGAGTGTGAACAAGCCCAGAGACTGGTACAAGAGCATGTTCAGACAGATTCACAAGAGGCCAGAGGGTAAGAACACTGCTCCTCCTCCACCTCTACCACCCTTCCCCTCTGAGAATTCCTCTCTATCAGCGTCAAGAGCAGCAGAGGTGGACCAGCAGACATACTTTTGCAGGGGCCAAAAAACAAGAAGTAGAGGAAAAAAAAAAAAGACATGATGAAAAAGCCCAACGGTGTTATGTCATTTCTGCTTGTTAGATCTGGCCATAATCCTGCTTCTTATCTCTGTTGTGTAACAGAAACGGGCTCTCAGTTGTCTGCGGTCCTTTTCTGTATGTGAACCCATGACGGTTCCTCTCAGATCTTTGACAGAACAAACACTCAATAAAAGTACTTTAAAATCAAGTAAAGGTTCTGAACTTCCCACACCGGTAGTATAAGAGAGACTGACAAAAGAGGGGATGTGCGTGGATGAGATATTTTGATGGATAATCAGATGAATTGTCTGGAATCAACAGCGTCTGTGGTCATTTTTCAGAGTTGGAGGAGTCCGAGACGTGGTCATCTGAACGTAAGTGAATCTTCCAAACTCAAACTATTGTTATCCTGTTCTGTTTGCTTCCACCGCAAAGGACATTTTGAATAATACACAGCTTAACCGAGTTTGATACATTTTTTTTGTTACTTGGGTATATCCCAAGTAACAATCCATTAATGGTTCGTGATCTGGATCATTGTCCATAACCAGGAATTCTTTTACTTTGCCAGAGAGGGGATTTTCTGAGAACTGTGCATGCAATTCATATGTATAAAAAGCTAAGACGCATAATCTGGTATGATAAGTGTTTCCATAATTCCTACCAAATAATAAAAACATGATCCAGAGTTTCTTGTAGATGTGATGAACAAAAAAAACATGTTTTTGATGGGGGCAAACGTTCAAGCAGGAGGTTATTTTAAGCTGTGAAAAAGCATATAGAGCTTTGATGGAAAGTGACGTGAATCAATGAGGCGTGTGTTGGGGGACTGGGGAATGTAATTGTCTGACAAATTAAGGGTTGCGAGCATCTTTTGCAGGGGGGCCTGTCATGGTGAGACTGGGCGGGTGGGGAAGGCAGGGTGGCGGCGGGGCGGGAGTGGGATGGAGGGTCGGGGGGGTGTCAGTCTTCTCTGTGAGGGCTTCCAGTTTGGACTTACAATTTGAGTGATCCGCAGGGATCCAGCTGTCTGCCAACACAGAGGAAAGTAACAAAGACGGCGCGAATCTCTTCAGACTAACCCCATATGGAGCCTTACCAGACTGGTGAGTTGATACTGATTTGATGTGGCTTCCCGAGGGGGGGGGGTCTCAGCTGAGCATATCCCAGCATGCACCGGCTGGCAAACGGCCAGTCCATCACATGGCGCGCGCACACACACACACACGGACAGATTGGCAGTTGATCACATTCGCACCTTTGGGCAATTTAATAAAGTCCCGAGCGGCGTGTTTTCCACTGCGTCGGGATAATTGAAGGCAGGTGCCCAGAGCCTCGGCTCTAACTTGAGCTCCTCTTGCTTTACCGCTCTGAACTTTTCTTTCATAAAATAAGTCGCAGGCAGAAGTAAAACTAAACACGCAGCTAAAAAAAAAAAAAAAAAAAGAAGGTTTACAGACACACACCAGATCAGATTAGACAGTCAATTCTGAAACAATGTATCTGAAATTGTAAAAAAAAATCATGGAAGAAATTCAGTTATTTTATGTGAAATTCAGCATTCACTTCATTCCAATGTGCTTGATTGAAATGAACATAGGAACAATACTATCAAGGCATCTATGATATTCAGTACGATCCAATGATAATATCACAGGAAAAGAATCAGAATCAGAAAAATCTTTATTGTCTTTACACCCAGGTTAAAAGAAATAACAAGTGGCTTCTCTCCTTGAATCAGGAAAATATACACATTTAGAAAGCCTAGAAATGTGAAAATTTAAGAAATAGAAAAAGTGGAAATATAAAACCGGCAATCCACTTTTAGCAGCAGCTAAAATGGGCTGTGTTCATTGTGAAACATTGTTCACATTTTTTTTGAAGCAGAAAAAATAAAAAGGGAAACATAACAACACCTTAAACGATGGAAAAAAAAAAACCTGTTACATTAATCTCATCACACAACAACTGCGTGTGACGTCCTGTGCGAATGAATGTGAGCCAAATCTCAGATTCAGGATCTCATGGAACAGACATGTTTGGATTTGTTGTTACAGGCACTTACGATGAGGGGAAGATTAAGTTGTTGGCCAATGTGCGTGTGTGTATGTGTGTGTGTGTGTGTGTGTGTGTGTGTGTGTGTGTGTGTGTGTGTGTGCGTGCGTGCGTGTGTGTGTGTACGTGGGGTGTCACGTTTCAGGAGCGAGGATGTCGATAAGCTGTCAGACCCGGGAAAACAGCAGCCTCAACCCAGGAGCATATTCGACTTTGAGCCTGGGAGGAACAGCACCTCAGAAAGCCACACTCAGGTAAACTCACACACACGCGCGCGCACACCTTCACACACACACACGCACACAAAATACTGTCTCCCTAAAAATAGCCCGTGATGTCACTGATCCCTGATGGTTTAACCTCTGGATTTATCCAGCATTGTTGTTGGCCCCGAGCACTGTGAGGAATCCTCGTGCAGTCTGGCTCTGCTTTTTTTCCCAGCCTGTTTAAGGATGGGCACCTTTTCTTAAAGGATTATAGCCAAAGTCCTCGTATTTCATCTTGTCACGCAAGGTTAACCTGCGATTGTTTGTCAGTGCACCCTTCTACCTGCTCTGCCAGATGTACCTGCTTCTTCTATTGACAGGATCCCAGGTTTCATTCACTCGTGCGGCTTTTCGGGCAAGCAAGGACACGATCTCGGCATTTCTTCCCGGGGTGCGTGCGCGCTGTCACTGAGGCGCTGGGGATTTGTCGCTGGAGTTTGGCTGGATCGCCTTGTGTGTTTGGAATTTTGCAGGGGGACCGCTGCGATTGGGCATCTGAGCGCAGCATTTCAATGAAGTTTGCTTTGTAACAATGTCCCAGTTCTGGTGCCCATTGTGCCTGCGCTTGTGAGGAAAAGGAATCTTTGTTCACACTCCCCCACGGGCGCTGAGGTGTCTTGTGATCCGCATTATGGCCTTAACCTCTCGTGGTGTGTAATGGCTCACAGCCTGACGGCTTATTTCATTTCCTCTGTGCGACAGCGGGCCGAAGTTCTGATGTTCTGTCCCGGTTGTTGAGAAAAGCGGTGCACCGACCATATCGGGTGTTGCTCCGCTTCTTCAGTGATATTAAAGTCTGTGTTTGCGAGCTATGATGACTCCCAACTCCGGGGGAAGGTCTTGGCATACAGAGAGACGCCTCCAGCCAAGGTTTCACAAAAAAAAAAAAAAATGTAGCAGTGAAAGAGGTCGTTCATTCTTGCTGAACCTTTTTTGTAGTCGTATTTTAGAATAAGTAAGAGATGGTGAGAACAGTTTTGGAACCGAACTGTTAAAGTAAATCATAAGAGGGACTTATGAAGTATGGGGATGATGCCTTGCTGGCATCTTGGCATTCAGCTTGTGTTGAAAACAAACAAAAACTGTTTGGCAAGCTGGAATCCGTGTAAATGATATTCTTAAAGTCTTGAATGTAAAATAGAACCGCGCATTTTACAAGCTTGTTTGAATTAGTTAAGCAACTCTGTCTGTCCCCGAATGGATCCTGAAGCTTCCTCCGCTGTCTTGGAATAAATTACGAGCTTAAACTTGGCAGGTAAAAAGTCCATTGTCCTGTTGTTCAGGAAAAAACGGATGCAAGCTGACTTTAGCAGAACTCTGGACGGAATGCATGAGCTCCTCTGTCGCAGAGCGCTTCTTAAAATTGGAGGCAGGTGTTTGTGAGCAAAGTTGAAGCAGAGGCAGCTTCTGTTCAGTGTTGTTGTTGTTTTTTCGCCCTCAGGGCCATCTGTCCGTGAGGAATCAGCCTGAGAAACCCAAATCTCCATCTATCGAGGTGAGCAGCCCCCGACAACACTTAAGCTCCTACCTTTCTGTACTCGCTTTTCAAGTTCTCACCATTCACACCATTGAAAAGGGACAACACAAGCCTCAAAATCACACTGTATTACTACTCTGGATTAGTTTTTTTTTTTTTTTCTTTTTTTTTTCCTTCCCTTTTTTAATTTTGACATTCCAACTCCAACATGATTGGAGCTCAGGCCAGTCTGGTCTCTGAGCTGAGTCGATTTGAGGCTGAGCTGGACTCGGAGATCCAGGGCCTGGAGAGGAGACTTTCCCAGAAGAAGCAGCAGCGTCGAGGCCGGGGTGAGGTACTGAGCCCCCCTCTTGACTCTCTCTGCTGAAGCATCCCTCCTTCCCCCATCTAGCAGAAACCACCCGCACCCCCAACCACCCTCCCCACCCCCCAACTCCCAGTGCAGACTATAAAGCTCTGCTTGCTTGCCTTTGTTTGCTGTGTTTGACCTGGATGAAATCTCCGGAATCACCGGCCTTGCACTTGCGATCGATCCGCTGAAGCACCTGCCTGCGAGCTCCCCCTCTATCCACCTCCACAAATGAGCATCTGGCTGCGAAAAAAAAAAAACTATGATCGGTTCCTCTTAAAATCTTTAAAAAAAAAAAAAGTTCCACGGCGCCTGTTTGTTGACGGATGCTCCCAAAACATGTCGCTGCTTCCCGCGCGGTTAAATTCACAGCTCGATGGGATCGTGCGTGGCGGTGGTGGGTGTAGCCCATGGTGCATAGGACCCAGGGGATTTCTTGCTCCTCTGGGAGTGGTCAGCACCTCTACTTTGTCTGAGTTGTTGAGAGATTTCCTTTAAGCTGTAGACTGCAGGGAGCAAACTGTGTTCAATGCTCACTCTGCTTGCAGGAGGCCAGAGGCAGGGATCCAGCGACTGCTGCAAGGACCACCAGCTACAGGTCAGTGGCAACCGAACTACCGATAACAGTATGATGTTCAGCTGATTATCGTAGGCCAACCCTGCGCTGTCCTGCAAGGGGGTTTCTCACGCGTTATTGTGCAACCTGACAGTCGCCAAAGCCAAAGGAAACAGTCTCAGATTTCACTCGAGAGTCGCAGCATTGTACTCAAAAGTGCGGCTCGGAAGTGGCTCCAGAGTGATTCTGTTGAATCATGTTTTTGGTGCTGCTGGCCCTTGTTTGTCAGTGTTAACGTGATGACATCCGACTGTCACATCTGCGCTGTCACATCTGCTGCATCTCGTGACTGTGGGAGGGGTTTTTTTGGTTTTTTTTTTTTTTAAAGGTTTTGTGCAAAGTTTCTTTACGAGTCTGATGTCGGAGGGGCAAACGCTCAGCAGAGCAGCAGAGGTTAATGGAAATACCTGCGTCAGTAACCGCATAACTGACCTCCTCTGAGCGCAACAACCAGCCTCTTAATCCACTTTGAAATTGCCTCATCGGGCAGCCAAGCTGTGATTTTCTTTGTTCCTGCCATTTCAAGAAATCCTGATTGGACGGAGCAGCTGTCTTTTGTTGTTTTGCTTTTGGGTGTTTTTTTTCCCCTCCGCAGGGTAGCTGTCAGACACTCTGTGTGGAAGCTGTTGAACTTTAACAAGTTCAAGAGCAGTGTTTGCTCCCCCAGACGGCAGACAGCATTCCGCATTTCTCACCACGTGTGTAATGCATTCTTGGACGATTCTCACTGTTGTCTGTTAAGGGGAGTTCATAGGTTTCGACCTTTCCAGGCGTGTTGAGTCCAGGGGCTTTTTTTTTTTTTTTTGTCAGGAGCCTGTTGCTAAGGACATGTGAAATTCAAACATAAAGTGACAAGAAATACTCGGTTGTTTCGCTGCTTCCTGTTACACAGAGATGTTGTGTAACCGTAAGGGCCCAGCTGGGAGCACTGGGAGAGAAGACTTTCAAATGAGTTCAGATTAAGACCAGTGGGAGGGTAATGGATTCATTTATGAGCCAGAATTGACCAGGCTCATGATTCTCATTGTCATCGTCAATTTAGCCTCAGAAGTTTCTGCAGAAAACAACCTCTAAACACCATATTGATCCAAATTCACACGTGGCTGCTATGTTATGTTGTGTCATTTTATGTCATGTTATGTTGTGTTATGTTGTGTTGTGTTGTGTTGTGTTGTGTTGTGTTGTGTTGTCCTACAGCTGCAAACAGATCTGCTGCAACAAACTCTCCGAATGTGCCCGTGGAAACCGTGGCTCTGACACAGTGACACTATTGTAACGATGAAAGTCTTTTTTTCTGTTTGATTCCAGCAGTTCAGTGGCACCAAAGCAGCCTCTCCACCACCCGGTTGTTGGCACATCGGCGGCAGCAGCTCCCATTTATGGTAAAACATGGCACTTCTGCCCCTCCGGCTCTGCGGCGCATTTCTGTCAGGGCTTTGATTGCCACATAAATGCTGACCGTTAGCTGATCATGAGTTCTATTCTTGAAAAGAAAGTTCTTTTCTTCAAGCCTCTTGAGCACCCAGGAGACAGTGCAATGACCCGGTCCGCTCATTCAATCAGGCAGAATGTATTAGATGAAAGCTTTTTGTAATTCAATATGTGCTGATGGTCCCATGATCCTCTGTCGTCGCCTCTGCTGCCCGCGGCTCTGGTGTTTTCCTTCATAGCGGACGCTGAGCATGGAAAGCAGTTCCCTTCTCGTGCTGGCTGTAGATGGGTGGGGAGGAAGCCTGGAAAAATAGGAAGTGCAACTCGGAAGACCTGGTTCAGATTAGCTTTATGCGATTGTTTTTCCTGGAGATTAGTCCGCAGAGAAGCGGCCCGATTATTTTCATGATCGTGATCTAATGTGACTGGCGTTTTCATAGCGGCAATCTTGCGCGTCTCGAGGCTCCGCTCACAACGCTCGCACCTTCTCTCTGCTTCAACAGTAGAACGTCTCTCTCCTGCAAATGAAACCATGGAGCTCTCACCTAAGAGAGAGGAGAAGAAGGTATGTCCACATGACTCTTTTTTTTTTAACCTCAGGGTTTGTTTGTTTCTTTTGTAGTTGTCATATTCTGTTTTTGGGGTCGTTTCTGCAGACTCTGAATTTGAATAGAAGCAAAAACACTGTAAATTCCTTTGTTTTTCTAGATGAAGGCAGCACGGGCCAAGTTCAATTTCCAAGCTCAGTCGCCAAAGTGAGTGGCTATTTGTGAAGTACGGTAATTTAATAGACAAACATTTCCTTGTTTGAACAGGCACGCACTGTGCTTATTTGAAAGAAAAGACAACGTTAATTCAACGTAACAACTCTCCCCTTGCAGCCAAACGCAAAACCGTTGTCGTTCCAGTGTGTTCTGAACTTTGAGCTCGCTTGTTTCGAGTCTGCATCTTAACAGAACGAGTGTCTTCTGCGCTCTGCAGGGAGCTCCCGCTGCAGAAAGGCGACATCGTCTACATCCACAGGCAGGTGGACAACAACTGGTTTGAGGGAGAGCACCATGGCAGAGCCGGCATTTTCCCCACGGCCTACGTGGAGGTACAGCTCCTCATATCTGATAATGTAGCGGGATTGTTGTTCATTTCCTCGTGATTCTGGCTGCAGTAACCCTTTGTCCTCCGCAGATTCTGCCTCCTTCGGAGAAGCCGACTCCCATAAAGTCTCCCACTCTGCAGGTGCTGGACTACGGTGAAGCTGTGGCTCTGTATAATTTCAACGCCGACCTTCCGGTTGAACTTTCTTTTCGGAAAGTAAGTATTAATTAGGGTCATGCGATTTAATGTGCCACACTGTTAGACAAATTCTGTGTTTTTCTTTGCCCCCCCGCTGAGCCTGTTGAAATATTCATTAGTTTGACATGTTCAAAAATTCAGTGACTGGATGGGGGGAAAAAGTAGAACAGATAAAACCAAAGGAATTGTTGTTTGAGGGAAGAAAAGAAAGATAAAAAAAAAAAGTCGATGTTGGTAAAGCTTCAGTTGGTAAAAATGAAAAGCCGCAAAACCAGATTTTAATATTGGACTTGGATGTCAATTATCGCAGCCACATAAGAACAACTAGAAAGTTAAGTTAATATCACCTTGAGAACAGACGATAAATCTCAGCAGGATTTAGAAAAACATGCCTGTGGGTTCCTCAGCTGGCTTGACTGTGGATCAGATCTTGACACCGGCTTTGCGACAAAGAACTGGTTCCAAGATAACTGTCAGTTCGCTGAACCGTTTGGGCCTGAAACCCATTTCTGATCTGCTGCCACAAACAGTCCAGACCTCGCAGCAGACGGTCTGGAGCTGATTTCTGTTGGCATCAACTAAACATGCAACGTTCCGTCTCTCGGCCTCTTGCATATGTGCAACAAACTCCCAGAGGAACTCTCATTTCTTTTCAAGTGCGCATATTATGCTTATTTTCAGGTTTTGGATTTTTAAATTTTGGTTGTCTATCAGGACAGGTTTATATAGTTTCATTGTCCAACACACAAGATTTCTCTCATACTCTCCATTACTGGTTCACCACTATTCACCCTCTCCAAGACTTGGCTCTCAGACCTCCCCGCCTCCCTGCCTCCTCCTAAAACCCCCGGTCCGCTCTGACTGTTATGCCGGTTCAGTTTGTCATGAAGTCGCGTTTACATGCGAATGTTGCATGCAATGACGTGGCTACATGTTGTAAGCGAAGGCAGGACTGCGTCTCCAGGACAGACACCGGAGCAGCGTTCTCTGAGAGGGAGCCAGACTCTGCTCGGGCTGAACTTCAGGGGTTTAACTTGTAACACAAATGCAACACAACGCTAAAGGGGGGAAGCCAGAAAAGTAAAATATGGGCTCTTTAAATGGGGACCGTTAAAATGTTGTCCTTTTATTAAAATCAATTTATTCCTACATGACACTGAGCTGGATACGCAGCCCCGCTCTGTTTTAGCTGATTTTCAGTGTTTTAAATTCTATTTAAACATGTCTCTTTCTAAGTTGTTTCCATTTCAACCCTGTTTTAATGATCTAATCTGATTTGTGGTGATTTTGCTTTTGTTTTTCTTTCATGTTCATTCAACAGAGACAATACATATGGAAAAATGGAAAAAATATGATGCATGTATGAAGTGTAGCTCCGGCTAATTTGGCCAGGCTTTTAATGAGAATTTTTAATTAGAATTTATGGATTACTTTGGTGTTTAAATGATAATGTTATGTTTATCATTTTGTAAAAGAATTTCAACAGATAACTTTCCAAGCCTTGTTCTTTTTTTTTTCAGGGCGAGGTGATCAGTGTAACCAGGCGTGTTGATGACAAGTGGTTGGAGGGGAGGATCTCAGGGACCAGCCGGAGCGGCATCTTCCCTGCCACCTATGTTCAGGTCAACAAGATGCCCCGCACAAAATACTCCACCGACGACTACTCAACCGGGCCCATATCTCCTGGACCCCAGAGTCCAGGACGTCCGCTCCACTCACCTTGCCTGCAGTCACCATCGTCCCCTTTCACCCCCACCTCCCTCAGCCCACAACCTGAGCACTCCCCCCTCAAGCCGTCCTCACCCGTGCCATACGGCAGCACTCTTCATCAGTCGCACTCCCCCACCCAGACACCCGTATCCAAAGACACCTATCGGTGGCCCCACGCCACCCCCAAATCTGCTTCGCCCATCAGCCACAACAACCACTGGGGTGGGACACACTCAGCCGCCAAGGGCTTTGCGGCGAGAGCTGCTTCACCTCCCGCTCAGTCACCAGCATCCGCACACAGAGCAGGAGCTCCCACAGCCAGCACTCCCAGATACACTGAGCCCTCGCAGGTCCGCCCTCACTGCCCTCCTCAGAAAGTCAGTGCATGTCAACGCCCGTGCCGCTAAAAGTTGTCCGAGTAATCTTGCTTTTTTTTCGTACTATTCTACATGAAATTTCCTTTTTTTTTTTTTTTACCCCCCCCAGGCCGCACTGACCAATCCACATGTCAACTCGCTCCAGCCGGCACAAGTGCCAAACAACGCTGGGTCCACAGTGGTGTCGCGCCAACCGTAGGTTTTTGAGAAATAGTCTACGTTCATTAAGTGTAGATTTAAAAAAAAAAACAAAACATAAAAAAGAGTCCTGTAGCTTTGGTGAATTTGTGTTTCAGGAGGTTTTGTTTCCCCGCGTGTTCTCGATTTTAGATATAAAGCTGTGTACAACTACAAACCGCAGAATTCAGACGAGCTGGAGCTCAGAGAAGGAGACATTGTGCAAGTCATGGAGAAGTGTGACGATGGCTGGTTTGTAGGTAAGGATCTATTCGAATGCCTCGAGCAATCGTCTGACTCCTCAATCAATGTATTTATGATGGAAACAGGAGACTAAAGTGGGAATATTATATACAGCGCAATGGAAAAGCCAAGTTAGTAGTGCTGGTTTCCATGTCCAGTGCTCCTCTGCATTGATTTTTAGCATCTAAGCATCCTCATCAAACTACTCACTGACATACTGCGGTCCTTGTGGATGCATCTGCCTTTGCGTTTCCCTTTAGTTTGAGACTTTAGGTAGTAAACTGATTAAGAAAAGTGGTTAATTTTATTTAACAGATGAAGATAAATCACACCACAAGGTGAAAGTTATTGTATTTCATTGAAAAACAACAACTGGAAACGGGCATATATGAAGACACAGTGGAAGCATTTACTTAAAATACAATAGCGTCTTGAGTAGCGTTGTGTCAGTACTCCCTCTGGTGGACAGCAGGAAGCCCTGCGCTTCCAGTCTGCCTCAAACCACTGGCTCACTTACACTGACACTGTTGCCGTGCTGCTGTTTTGCCTGCGATGTGCGATCACAGCGGTTCTCTCGTCTCTGCAGGTACGTCAGATCGGACTCACGCTTTCGGGACTTTCCCCGGAAATTACGTGGCACCAGTGTGACTCGGGCACCGCCTGCTTGCCACCACCGGAACCCAACCGGTCGCCCCAGCCAGCTCACACCAGCTCGTCCCATCACCCTGCATGTTCTCCCTGTTTACCAAAACAGAGGGGAAGACAGTGACATTACATGGTTTCTCACGTCCTTGCATGTGTGCATGTGTGTGTGTGTGTGTGTGTGTGTGGCACTGACTACTTAGTGTTTTCACTCACACCACTTGAGAGGAAACACTGAACGCCGATGATACTGTTTGAGATGCAAAAGATGTTTTTCTTTTTTTTTTTATAACTGTTTGCAGCTGCGGGGACTTTACGTTCCTTCCCAGTGAGCATCACAGTTCCTTTTGAAGTCCCTGCGATGCTGCACTCAGCGTTTGCCACCACAAGTGCCATCACGAACCACCGCTGAGAATTGTAGATTAGCATGGCACCGCTCACTGGTGTTTTTGCCGGATGATTAACGCTGCCGTGAAATGTCTTCCTCAGATTTTCTTTCAGATCTCTGAAAACTCCCATGGCGCATTGGAGGAAGCAACACGACCGTCTGTAGATTGGCTCTCTAGGTCAGGCAAGGGGGGGCCTGGGGACGCCATGATGAATTTGCAGCCCTCCCTCCACAAGGCCATTAAGTAGAGGAAAATAATTCATATACTAGTTTCTCTCTTCATTGTAAAAATACATGGCCATTTTCTGTTCTGCCTCTTTTTGTTGTGGCAAATGTAAAAAGAGAAATCATGCCATCTTCTGTGCCGTAACGGAACTTCTTTTTCAAACCTCTGCAAGCTGTGCAAGGTCGTCTGTGTTTTATCAGTGAAGCCCAGAAAAAGCCTCCACAGCAAATGAGTGAAGAGTCTTCGTATTGTATCCGTTCTGATGCTGAAAGTGCCAAATCTAACCTTTAATGATAAACCTGTGTTTTCTAGACATTCACAGCTCACTTTATTTCTGCTCTGTGTGCTGCCACCTGCTTTGAGAAAACGTTTTCTCCGTTTATGGGGTTAACGTTTTCAATTTGACAACAGTATTCATAAAGTCACTTATGTTTGCACCAGTGGAATCGAGTGTAACCCTTCTGAGACTAATTAGAAGTTCCTATGATGAAGTAATTTGCAATTTCATGATATATTCCTGATTTCACTGTAAAAAAAAAAATGGATCATGTGTAGTCGTCACAGATTATTGTACAGACTGTAACCTTTTGTCAAATTTGAAAATATAATATATATTTGCTTTTATAATAATGTATCATGTGTAAGGTACGCAGATTTTTTTTTAAAGCTATTAAACATTACAGAGTGATACTGAAACAAGCATGTGTTCTTGTTCATTTATATTTCACAGTGGTATTCTGTTTATGTACGAAGGTACAGCTAAGCTTATGCTGCAATATAAAAATGACCAGAGAGGATAACCAAAAAGTTCCATAACAACCAGCATGTAAGGTAGATACCAATCTAGCATGTTTTTTTTTTTTTTACCTTATTTTTCCTATTGTGAGAGGTTATCAAATCAAATCAATTTTATTTATATACAGCCAAATCACAACAGAAGTGTACTGTGGGGGACCAATAAATCTAATCAATCAATCAAGTTATCTCATGGCACTTTACAAGAAGAGCAGGTTGAGACCGTACTCTTTAATTTGCAGAAACCCAACAAATTCCCCCAGGAGCAGGCACTTGGCGACGGCGGCAAGGAAAAACTCCCCTTTAACAGGCAGAAACCTTGAACAGAGCCTGGCTGGAGGTGGGCGGCCATCTGCTTTGACGGGTTGGGTTGACAGAGAGAGCGAGAGAGAGAAGCAGTAGGATGGAGAGCGGGAAAGGTAGAGTGAGGTTATACTAAGTATTAAAAATAAATATAGTTAGAAATGAATAAAGGGTATGAAGGAATGATGTCAGTCTTTGTTGACACGTCTTTGTGGATTTGGATTCACAATCATTACGCCTGTGATTCACCTGGTCATAATTGACCAATGAGCTGGAAGCACGGCCAGGCCTGCTGACCTTTGGCTGCTGGCTAATTGCTCGCCTGGGCGCTATTGCGCGCGCTGCTCGGCTCCGCCGGCAGGTGGCGCGCGGACACTAAACCGCAGCGTGTTTGTGGGGAGAAATGGCTCAATTAACGGCGCGGCGCTCCCCGCCGCCTCCCTCTCCCTCCCCCGCCCTCCCCCCTCCCCCGCCCTCCCTCTCCCTCCCGACACGCCCCGCGTTGCCGCCTGTGTGTCAAACCTTTTATTTTGGTAACAGCACATGGCAGCGCGAGCTCGCCCCAGTGCGCACGCAGCCTCAGGTGGTGCTCATGCGCGCCGCCGTCACCCCTGACAGACCAACAGCGGAGTCCGAGGGAAGTACCAGCGCTCCCGTCGCCACCGGCCCGCCGCGCGCACCTTGACGCAGGCAGCGCGACGCCTTGCGCTCAATTTTGGCGGCTAATTAAGCTGCTTTCCGCGGCGACGCGAGCCGCGTGTCCAGCGGGAGCCCGCCGAGGCGGAACAGGTGGAGACGCCAACTCTCATCCCGGTGAGTAAACGCCGAGGTATTTAAAGGGGTCCCGAAGCTCCGTGGGGAGGGAGGGAAGGGGGCAATTAGCCAATTAAGAGAATTGGTTTTGGTTGCCATTAAGCGTCTCCACCGGCGTCTCCAAACTGCGGCGCGCCGAATTGCGCATCTGGAGGTATGGAAAGTCGAGCGCGCGCGTGCGCTGCGTGCTTTCCCAGCGTCGCGCTGGCGCGTTTGCGGCAGGTTGCGCGTTTCATCTCGGTTCCCCGGAGATAATTCGGCCTGACGGGCAGCTCGCCGCGAAGTGTGGGAAACCTCCAAGAAGGCGGCGAGGCGTCTCTCCCTCGCTCTCTCAGCCCCCGTCGAGGGGGGGGGCAGGTACGCCGGAGCCGCACGCAGCGCCCACACACACACACACACACACACACATTTGATGTGGCTGCTGGTGCGTGATGTAAGTGGGAGCTGGAAGCTAATGTGCGTAAATGCCTCAAAGCGCCTCAGTTAGCCCACACAGGAGGCGGCTCCCCAGCTCCTAAACCCTCCACCTCTTTCTCCATTAAGGTGACAAGAGGAAGTTTTTTTTTTTCCTTTTAGTTGTAGTTTTGTTTTTTGTTGTCGCATATTTTACCCATCACTCAGCGTGATTCGTGGTAGGGTTAGCTGGACCAGGTGCGACCATTTTTTTTTTGTTTTAAGCTAGCGTGACCGCCATCTTTCCACTCTTCCCCCCCTAAAATCGGCCCGCTGGTGTCGGTTCTGCTCGAAACCGTCTCAACTATCTTCTGTCTTCTTTGTAAAAGGGAAAAATAAAAACGCACATGGCTGCCGCTGCTCCTGCTGCCTCCAGCCGTCTGTCACGCGGAGTGTTTGGGGGATAAACAGGCCTCCCTTTACAGCGCAGCAGGTGGGGAACCACTTAATGTGCGTTCTCTCGGTTCGTGTTCAGTCCAGAACAGTCCCGGTGAGCCCTCGTGTTCCCCGCACGCCCCCCGCCTGCTGTTTGTGTACATTGTGATGGTGCCTGGGTGCTTTTCATGTGGCTGCGTCCCCCCACTTCCACTCCCCTCTTTACATTGTGCTCGTTTCCTGATTTTTGTCGTTGCCTTAGATTTTTTTGTTTTTGTTTTTTTGCAGCACGCAACTAAAAAGGTATTCAGGAAGCAAAACAGCTGAGTCATTTTTAAGACGCAGCAAAATGAATAAATTGTAGTTCTAACTATGCAAGTTTATTATGCAAGTCAATTCTATTTTTTTTTTTTTTTTTTTGGATTGGGGTCACGGGAACAGCTTCCATTTTTTTGTTTCGCAAAACACAGTTTTGAGTCAAGTTCAGCTGAGGCATCTTTTTCTCTGAGAGAGTGAGAATGTGCACAGCTGCACAGGAAGTCAGCATTATCCGCAAAGTATGAAAGATTGTTTAAAGATTGCCTCTTTTTTTTTTTTTTCTTTTTTTTTAAACTCTCAGAGGACGTTTCCAGCGCCTCCAAAAGTCTTTTTTTCGCTCACCCAGCACCGAGCAGGACTGTGAGTGGGCCGAGCCGCAAGCGTTGTGGCGGGATATTTCGAGAGCGTGCAAGTAATAAGCAAAGTGGCGGTTTGTGTGTGTGTGTGTGTCTGTCTGTGTGTGTGTGTTTTGATGCGAGGAGTTGCCCGCTGGTGCATGCGTACCAGAGGATGTGGTGAACCGGCCTGATTGTGGCGTCTGCGCGCTGCGAGGAGCAGTAACATGATCCCCCAGACGACGACGATGCGGAGGCACACGCATAAGTGGAGCCAGCGCCGGCGTCCTTGTCTTGTCACAGTCGACACAATCGGCCCACTGTTGGAGCCGGTTCGCCGCGGAGTGATAATGGCGTCGTTAAGATGACATCACAGGAGCCCGCGGCCATGAGGCTGAAAATTACAGCCCGGGACTATTTTTGATTAGCAATCAGTGACAGCGGCCATATTTAACGATGCAGAAACTCATCAACCAACACCCTGGTTGACGTCATCTGCTATTGCTCGGTGTTTCTCATCTCCCTGGCGACTGCAGCTATATCTGACTGACTGACTGGGTGTGATGCCGGGGAATGTTATTCCGCTCGGCTCGGTCTAGGGAGAGGCCTGCCGTCGCATTCTTCTCATTTCTTTTTTAATATTCAGCGGGCGTGCGTGTGTCCAGGTAGGTGCCGACCAGCATGACACAGAGGTTAGAGTCAACACCAGTCTGCATCACTGATGAAGCCTGTGGAAATTTTACACAGGGGTTTGACTCAGGAGAGAGAGAGAGAGAGCGAGAGCAAGCAAGGGCGCGAGTGTGTGATTCATACCAGGAACATTCTCCTGCAACCACACCGGTTCATCCATCGTATCAAAGTCCTTCCATCAGAGTGTGTTGCGCCTGCTTTGTTCATCAGCCGCCCTGTCAGCATGAGCATGTAGGCAGTCACGCACTGCTTGTTCAATTTTCCTTTTTCTCTCCCCCAAGTGGATATTGGCCCACAATTGGAGAAGAAAAACATTCTCGGTTTAAGCCTTCGAGTGGTTCGGCAAGGAGGTAAAGGGTTAAATGGTGGGCAAGTTTGGTGGCCAGACCTTTTTTTTTTTTCTTTTTCTTTTTTTTTGCTTTTGAATAATACAAAAGCTCTCAGCATAGTTAATCCAATTCCATTATGACCATTTGATATCCAGAACAACTTGTTTTTCCGCATGTGTCTTTCTTTGGAATAAATGAGGTGTTAATTCTTAAGATACTCTTCCATTGGTTCATTCTTTCCACCGAGCACTTTTGATCTAAAAATCATTTCAAAATCTGAGAGTGGCTTCAGGGATGGTAATGTCAGTCTTGGGGTTGTTCAGTCCACCACCATATCTTTTGCGTATTTCTGTCACGTCTTAATGCCATGAAATGTGGCACATAAATCCATGGCGCACATAATAACCCTGCTTATGCCCTGACATTTCCTCCTAAAAGCCACAACAAGTTTTTTTTTTTTTAGTTGTCTCAAAAGCTTTTGACTTGAAATTTGATACAACACACGCACTCATATAATAATTTCCCCCCGCCCCCCCCAAAGTGTCTCTCATCATCAGATAAAAATGTTAGTTTGTCCACTATTTTGGTTTATGACTCGAGTTCTGCTCTTTCATAGCCGAACTCTTTTCTCGTTATCGCATTCTTTTTGATTTGGTGGGCTGGACGCTGACACTGACCTCTTGACCACATGTTATTTCAATCTACAAAGCGATAGCGGCTCAACTTCCCGCTCACATCTGCACTCGTCCCTGTCTAGACTCTACCAGCTTCCTTTTAACGTGGTTGCTTGGAAAATGGCATCGTCCCATAACACCCTGGTGGACGTAGAGTGATCCGTACACACTTATACCGGCTGAGTGTAATGGCAGTTTGAAGAATGTGGCTGAGGCCATTGTGCTTCAGTAGTGAGTCCTTTAGTTTTGTTGTGTATCACATGCAGTATATATGGTGTAGTATGTTGCATTCTAATATTTTGTGATTTTTGTTTTACCTTCGCCATTTATCTTTGACATTCATCTTTCTCAAGGAGCAGGGGGAGGAGGGCTAATAGGGCATTGGAGAGTGCAGATGAATTTGCAGGGCGCATTTAAAAAAAAAAAAAAAAAAAAAAAAAAGCTAAATTGCAGTCTTTCGCTCCGTTAAATGGTTCTAACTTAATGGCTTCTTCCTTGTTTGGTGAAATTCGGCCGAGCAGTTTTTGCTCCATCCTGATTAAAAACAGACACAGGTGCAAACGT
The DNA here is from genome assembly GCA_901007715.1 of Dactylopterus volitans. Lineage (NCBI taxonomy): Eukaryota > Metazoa > Chordata > Actinopteri > Syngnathiformes > Dactylopteridae > Dactylopterus > Dactylopterus volitans. The sequence goes on along the minus strand of CAAKHG010030779.1, from coordinate 74,148 downwards.
AACCACCTCGGTTGGATGTAAAAATGGTCGCGTACTTGCCAAACTCATGTTGTTTCATTTAGGTATTTTCAAATCGGACCACTGCTGAAGACTCTCAACCTTGTTTTTGTTTTTTTTTTTTTCCGTTTCCAATCATTAGTAAAACTGTCAGCAGCATTCCCGGCCGCCTCAAGTGTTGTGGTGACGGGCAGATCAGAGTTAATGACTACATTTTATACGGGGTGAATCATCGCCATTTCTTTGCCTCGCTTTTCAAAATGACACCTTCAGACTTGTGCGAGCAAGTTGTGCTCATTCTGCCAAAAAGTACCCATAAGTACATGTTATTGTAACATGCTAAATTGAAGATTGCGCATCAGTTAGGTGTTACCGTGTGCCTGCGAGCCCTCAGCCTAAATGGCTCCCAGCTTTCCCGCCTCTGACCGCCAGGGAGTTGCAACACTGAGGTCTGTTTTGCCGTCCCGGGGTCAAGATGCCTGCGACGCCGTCAACGTGCGCTCGGAGCATTGACAGACATCTTGGCGGTGTTTCGTGAGTGATGAAGGAGCTTTGCCAGTATATGCACAGCTTTACACAGATTGGTTTCACGCTATTTAGTACGAGGCATTAAATGTCCATAATATAGCAGTCATATTTAGCTTGGTCATAGATCAGTTTATAAAACTTTTTTAAATTTTTTTTTTTTTTTTTTTATGTAGATGAAACCCTTGAGGCCTCTCTGCATGTTGGAACAATGACTTGAATCCCACTTTTTGGAAAGGCCTGTACTTCTCTTTCATGCTTCCAATATCTCTCTTTTGCCTGTAGGGACAATCTCCTCATACAGATGTGACAAGTGCCAAAAGGCTTTTAACATATATGGAGTATATACATGACGGCCTTGACCTCCCAACAGAGAGCGGGAATATTTGTCCCTGTGCTGAGATCCCACCTGAGTGAACTGTCTGAACCTATTATCCTCTCTTTTCACCTTTTTTTTTTTTTTTTTCCTGACATCTCATCAATCCTGCCACCTCATAATGTTCTGAATACCGGACACATGGTCGAAAACACTGGCATGAGACCGTCAACTTGTGTTTTTGTTTTTGTGCTCCGCATGCAGTTTAGTCCATTGAGTGAGGCTTTCTATTACTACTTGCTGTTAATGATATCTGTGTCTCTTAAAGGTCTCTGATCCCATTCAGTCTTTTTGTGTCTGAGGCTCATTTGACTGAAAGGCTTTGGGTGAACCCTGAAGGGACATCCTCATACCAGCTAGTGAGAACGGCTGATAGAAAGTCACAGGCTGAAAAAGTAATTACAAATTATATACATGACTGAGCAATTAGAAGATGTAGTTTTGCGTGACTTTCAGCACTTTAATCTATTAATAGCCCTTACAACAATGCTCAGCAGCAATATAAAGCCATCAAGGTTGGTCGGCGCTCGTTTAAAACCAGTCATAACAAAGGCTGAATGGAGGACGACCCTATTGTTTTCATTCTAGACACAATGATTTATCCACGCAAACATACCCAGCCAACCGGGAAGTGCAAATGCGCATCAGCCAGCAGGAAGGTCAGAAATTCCGATGCTGCATCTTGCAGCAGTTCAAAGTAGACACCTCGCTGGGCAGCGTGTTGACATGTCGCTGTTCAGGCTTGTCGTACACCTGTCCACTGTGTCAGTCTGAAGTGAGAGTGCTTTTCCACACCTTGAGCCCTCGCCGCCATTCTCCTCGTGCCGGCCTCCTGCCGTGCAAAACCGACGCCGAGCCATAAAAATGACTTCATGACTAGAATTCCTGCCATTGTTTGGGTGTGTGTTTTTGAACCGTGCCTCCAAATCGGCGTGGCGGGCGAAGCCAACGAGATGTCACCAGAACACAACTCACCTTTTATGCGCGCTGGCAACTGCCCAGTGGCGCTTTTTGTGTGACGGAGAGGTTCAGTCAAACTGCGTTCAGCGCTTTCGGCGAGTGGCCCAGCCGAGCGGTCTTAAAACCTCATCAGAGGCCAATTAAGCGCTGCCATGAGTGCGCCACTTACCCTCTCACCAGCGCTACGGGTTTGTTAGCTCTGCCCTCATGCTTTCGCCGTCCTTTCACTTTGACATCACCCACCACTAGCCTTTTTTAATGATGCAAACGGCAGACGCTCGCACCGAGAATTAGCGGGGTGCTTGGTCGATTAATAGCTGCTCCCTCGGAGAAGCTGCGACTAATTGACACCCCCTGGAGGCTGGGAAGCTTGGAGAGGCTGCTCCCCCGTTATTATCACAACTGCACTTATTTCAGGAGGCCACAGCAATTAAAAGGCACTAATGATGGTGTGCCCAGCAACGCCGCTAATTGGCCCAGACTGTTAATGAGTAACTAAGTCTGCTCCGCTTGTCCCAAACTCTTGTGGAATGCACAGGCGCTGAAACGGGCCAGTGTTTGCAGGGGTGCGGGGGGGGTTCGGGGAGCAAGCATGGCTGATGTCCTAGATCCACTTAACAGAAATTCCCCTTCCTCGCTCCCTATATTTTCAGAAACTTTATCGGTATTATGCAATGTTTGCAATCATTGACAGGCTTTTATTACGCGGAGACGTTAAGGAAGATCGCATTACACATCACATAATTCTCTTTGCACATGGTTCGCCACAGTGTATATTACAGTTCATTGCTTTGGATCGGCCTGGGCTAGTCTTGTTTTTTAACCCTCAATTAACTGATACAGTTACACAAATGTCAGAGGGGCTTAAGACGCACAGCGATCTGCTCCATATTTGTGTGCGTCTGTTCGGTTTTGCTTTTTTGTTCGAAGCATGATTGTGTTTGGAAAACTTCAACAATGGCGGCTGTTGTTGAAATTTTCCTAACACAATTATGCTGTGTTCGGGGTGAAAAATTGAAAATGGGTTAACAAAACATTCAAATCCAGCGTGGCGTTTTGGCCCCGTGGAAATGAGGAGACAATTTGGTTTCAGCAGTTGATGCAACATTGATCCCCATCCATTAGTTAGGCAACAGGCGGGGCTAAATTGTTGGGGTGAAGGCTGTAGTTAAAGTAGCTGAAGTCATTGTCTGCTCCCGCACCTATTCATTACGACTTACGCTGAAATTAATACCGTTTGACAGAGACGAGCTTCAGTGATTCTGTAAATAGCATCTCTACGTGTGTGTGGTTGCATGCTGCAATTCATGATTAATGTGCAAGCACTAATGCCATCATCATTTTACACCGCAGGGCTGTGTGTCTCCGCAGGCAGCCATTCGACGGCACACGGCATCGACCGCGGCCGTTAGCAGTGACTGAGTAAACTAGCAGCTGAATGCGAAAACATCCATCGGCTTGAGGACCTCGAGGCTTCGAGTCACACTGCTGTTCTCGAGAATACATTTTTAAGTGTTTAACGATGACTCGGTGATATCGGGACTGTTTGAAACACCTCCTCCAAAGCGGATAAGTACGTCGCGAATCTGCAGAGATCCGACAATCGCCACCAAACCAGCAGCGAATTTGCTTGTATGCATTTGTTTTTGCGCGTCTACTCAGACGGCTGCCGGAGAAAATTGACAGGCAGTCATGCACTGACCACCGTCATCACCGATCATGTATTTGCAGAGTGAAGCATTTTAAAGCTCAAATCACACTGGCAATTAGTTAAAGCTCTACATCTGGTGGATGCGTTACTCGTTTATCCTCAGGTTAGAGTGCAGATTTGTGGCACACAAACTGGAAAAAAAGGCTTTAAAGAAAGTTAAATGACAAATCTGGATGTGAATTATTGTTATTATTTTTTTGACATGAAACCTGAACATGCTTTTTCCTGACCTCATTATAGCTCAAATCCTTTAATTTCACTTTGTCACTAAATGCCTTGAATTGAGCCAAATCTTTTATTGTGGCATGCATGCAGTGTTGTATGTTCCTTTTTTATAAAGTGGAAAGAGGATTTTCATTGTGGGGTGAGAATTGTGTTTTGTCACCAATTCAATGAAAAGCGCAGTGAAAGAAAAAGATGAATCCAACAGGTTGACATGTTTGAGAAACTGCAAATTGCTGAACGGATCAGCTGATGGTGTTTATTTGTGTAGCCTGAATGTTGCGCACATTTGAAAGGGCAATCAAACTACATGTCATATATCATCATACACCACATAATACTATACAGTGTATACATTACACACAGTGGCCGCAGTGGAATACAATGGGCCGCTCAGCCCCTTGTTGTGCACCCTGCGCAGCTTCTTGTCAGCGTTTATTTTCCTTGTCTCGGAGGTGCATTTGGATTTAATGAACCTCTCCGTCTTTGCAGGCTCTTTAGCAACGTTAGTCATGTGTCTTTGGTGTCAGATTCCTCCCATTCCTATTTGATGTGGTTACACAATCCATGTCAAAGGGACTTAAACCAGTGGAGGTGAAGTGTTGTCGGAGATGAAAGGCGGCTCATGCAAATATTCGCCGTCTTCACCTGTTACTTTGATTTGAAGCCAGCCGAGCAGAAAACCTGCAGCCGCGCACATGTTTGCGTCCCACGCGATGTACCCATTATATTAAATGCTAAATGCATCTCTCTCTCTCTCTCTCTCTCTCTCTCTCTTTTCCCCAGGGTATTCTCAAGGGTGTGTGCTGACCTGATCGCACAATGGCGCTGACGGTGAACCTGATCGGTCCTTCACCATGGGGCTTTAGAATATTTGGAGGAAGGGACTTCAAGAAGGCCATAACCGTATCCAAGGTACTCGTCATGAGTCACCCTCCAGCTGAACTTTGTCATACCTTATCAAACCATATCCTCTGTTTTTGTCAAAACACAGTCTGCCGTGGCATGCCATGCAAAGTCAATTTCCTCTTTGCTATGTCTGTTTTCTTGTCTTTGTTTTTATCCACGGGCAGCTTCACACCTATTTCCTTGACTACTGAACCCATTAGAATAGAATGCACGTCGATTACATTAGAAGGAAACCACTGATTACAGTTGTAGTGGAAGCTGAGGTGGGAGGTGAGGTGTTCCTGATCCCAAAAGTGCAGAGTTGAACGTCTTTGAGTGTGGGTGTGTGTTATTCTCTGCGCTAACATGCATGCATTACCACGTGCACCGGGGTATTCTTGCATAAGCATGTGCATGGTGTTTTTTTTTTGTTTTTTTTCACACATCATATTCTTGAAGTCTGTTTAGAAAACAGAGACAATGGAATTGAAGACGGGGAAATACTGGCACTGTATGCAGACGGCCAATGGTAAACACCATTAGGAAAACGCTCGTATATTTCTGCATGCCAGAGACACCAAGTTTTGCCCACTGCATAGCCTTGTCCCAAGTCACCACCTTGGTGTGAACTTCCCCAGTAGCTCTTCCGAACATAAAAGATAAATTATGGTAGACTGAAGGCCCGGTGCCCTGCCATGGTACTGAGTTTCAAGCTCCTTTGACTTCAAAAGCATTTGTTATTTGCCCCCTCTTGACAAGTTATGCTAGAAAAACAGGTCTTCCATGAATAATGTGCTCTAGGCCTGATTTTGTTACTGCTACCCAGTAAACATCACCAGCGTGTTTGCTTGTCTCAAATATCAAACGGGTCCTGTGAAGTGACGGGGATTCCTACTGCGAGGGGAACCTTCATCACTCACGCTGATTGTCAAGGCCCAGTTAGAGAAAAACTGCCCCCCCCCCCCATCTGCAGTTAAGCAGCCATCAGGCTCGGTCATCTACGGGGGTTGGCGCTTGGCAACAAGACGACATGGATGCCCCCTTTTATTCGCACAGGCCTGAAAGATGGTTTGCCCCTGTTTTGCTTGGGCAAAGACCCCAGAAAAGAACCCCCAACTGTGCTTAGTTCATGTGAAACCAGGCATGTACTGATCAGAGAAGGCACGCACCATTGTCGGTCACTACAGCAAAGCATGATTGCCCCTCGAGTGGGCCCACAGACATGGCACCTCTGCCCTCTTGCTTGGTTAAAGTGACTGGCATTCTCTTTGCCATCCAACCATTTTTTTTCCCCCTCCAGAGACGGAGGGAGACTTTCATCCCGACTGATGGGCTCTATGTTGTGATTTTGCATTCCCCGCTTTATTGCGCCCCTCTGTTCTCAATTGTGAGCTGAATGTGGCTTGGCTCACAATTAAGCCAAGTTTGTGGTGAACGTCATACTTCTTTCTAATGTTGAAGGAGTCGCAGGATCGACCTTCTCATTCCGGCTTTTGTTTTTACAAGTCTGTGCGCATATGTGTGCAGCCGAGACAGAAGAACCAAGCTGACAGTGGCGGCTTGGACGTTGTGTTAGGACCCATTAGTGTGGAATTCACTCTAATGTGGTGGTACGGCATTGGCTTTGACATGCGACAAGGCTGGTAGCAAAGGTCAGGCCCAGTCAAACCATCAACTAGTGTCCAACTAATGACTTCTCCCCAAGGGTGTCATGAATCTCTCCACCGCCTACCAGCACGGCCTCGATCCATGTGCGCAAAAGGCCGTAGCCAACTGTTCATTTACTACCAAGATTATGTGTCGGAGACAGTCACTTAAAATTAAGGGCATCGCAAAAATGTGGCAGCCACTTGTCAATACCTTCTCTTAATTGCCTGTTTATTAATGCTGCAAGGTAACGGAGCTGTCTGTGCTTGCCAGATGGATATGTCCATAAAGTGTTCTGAGCACGACCTGGGGCCAGCAGGGTCTAACTAGAGCTCATCATTAACTCTGGTCAACAGGTCAACGGCGGCAGTAAGGCAGAGCAGGCCGACCTGCAACCCGGTGACATCATCTTGGAGATAAACGGGGAGAACACGGGGGACATGCTGAACGTGGAGGCCCAGAACAAGATCAAGAACTCCAAGACCCATTTGCAGCTTGCTGTGCAGAGGTATGCCAACCGTGGACTGCTGTCACAGATTAAGATGCAGTCCTAAGTGATGTGTTGAAATGCTTTAAGCAAGGTAATTTTAAAGCAGTATTGCCCAAGAACGTGCTTTAACATGATTGATAGCATGATGGTGCTGCGCAAGGACAAAAATAGCAAAATAAAGATGTAATCAAAATGTTTTCATATTGTAGAGCAATTTGCCTTCAAAATAAGTGTTTCGCTTGTATTTTCTCAGTTTCCATGGAAATAAATGGCGTGTGACTAATAATCGGAAAACAGTCAGTTACATCTAGAATCCCATAAAATGAAGCCATGGTTCACTACTCCAGCATGGAAGTTGGGTTTTTTTGGTCCAACTGAACAACAGAGACGATTGAGGACGCTCCAATCAGGACTTTTGGGAATGATCACCAATTGCTGGAATCAGCCAATACGCCGGTCATGTTGTCTATTTGAAACTTTTTATCAGGATCCAAAATTAACTTTTCTGAAACACATCACATAGATTGACCCTAAATAATTCACTCATCGGTTACTCAGTGACATATACTGGTGTGGTGGTGGGAGTCATTATCACCTGTTTATCACTTTGTCTCACCACGGTTTCACCAAATCAATGCAGAGAATCTTGTACCAAAGTGTTTACATGAGCGTCCCTCCATTAATCACTTATTGTGTTGGATGGACCTCCCTAAATTAGCACTCCAAGACACCAACTGTCGATAAAATGGAACGTTTTGATACAGGTTATCTCATACTGTTACGAAACAGTGAAGCTTGCGTGCGTTATCTGCTTGAGTTACTGCTCAGAGGCGATGACAGGCTGGCAGAGGTTGACAGGCTTTCTCGGGTCTGTGTGTGTCGGTGTGGGAGTGTTGCTATGCTGTGGTAGCCCGCTGTTTGTACGCAACATCACATGAAAATGGGGAGCGCCATGCCTTTTCATCTTTTGTGTTTTGTTTTTGGTAGTTTAACAACAGGAATGTGTGGCTATCTCTTGATACAATTTAAAGCATTGCAGCCTGCAGTTGAACTGACACACCAGTGATGCCATTTTAGCAGCCTTTGATCGGCTCCTCCCGATTGGCCAATTGGTAGACCACTAACCAATCAGTTTAGGGCATACATCTGCTGATCACGATAATGAACCGATTGCTCTGAGCAGCCTTAGAGACGTAGAGATGTTGAGTTCCTGTTTTAAGTCAGCCAGCCGGCCTGAGCTAACGATTCCAGAAGTCATGGGATTTCCCAGAGTGAACATATACCACACTTAAAAAATACAATTAACTGCCTCGCCAGCTCGATCGCGTCATATCTAAAATCTCAGCTGAAAGAAAACCCCCCATTTTTCCATGTCTAGTTTGTCGGCGAACCTCGCATGTGCTTTTGAGCCAGCAGTGCCAGACGCACCGCTGACACAGCTGATGCAAGATGTCGGTGCTCTGACACGTCTGGCCGAGTGCCGTTTTCCATGGGTGCCGAGAAGGGGGATTTTACTCCAGCATGTTAAATTTGCATACTTTTGTTTTGATGTGTATGATCGCATCCCCTATGTGTTTGCCTGAAGAACGAACAAAGCATGAGGGCAAAAGTAGTTCCTTTTTGTAATAGTTGCAAAATCCACAGCCTGCACAGTGTTTGTCTGAGGGTTTTGGTTTCGTGTTTTTCTCATCCTGCTCCAGCCATTCATCAAAACTAGGCCCACCCCATAAATCAAAATTAACAACTAAAAGACTCATTTTGCATCCATAATGCAGGCTGATGGGGTTTTCACTCCAGCTCGGTCGGAACTTGTTGCCATTTTTTAAGATCTAATTATAGGAACTGTCACGCCACAAAAAGCGCCGCCATATCCATAAAACCTATGGTGGGGGAAAAAGTCAATTTTATGCAGTCAGAACAGGGAGCTCTGCATGTGAAATCGACCAAGTCTCACGAAAACGTAATATCACAAAACTGAAGTGGATCCATGTTTTCTTGCAGCCCCTCTGCGGCTCATCTCATACATGCCCGATTTGTCTGCTAGTGCCAAGATGGCAATCGCCCCGGCTTCTTTACAGTGTTTTTAACTTTATCATGCGAGCACTGTACAAACAAAACAAGCGATTATAATCAGGGGAAATGCCAGCATGAATTAGAACCACACTGTTCTCTTCCCCGGTCGGTCTCGGTAAACACTGCTTTTTAGATTTGCCAGGACTTTGTTTGGATGACAGGGGGGGCTGCAGTCAGACCGCTCCTGGCTGGCATTTTGATTAAAGGTCCTCCCTTTTTAAAATCTCATTCCTTGTCACTGTTGCCCCCCCCCCCCCCCCCCCCCCCCCCCCCCCCCCCCCCCCCCCCCCCCCTCCCCCCCCCCCCCCCCCCCCCCCCCCCCCCCCCCCCCCCCCCCCC
>CAAKHG010030779.1:41323-58730 GCA_901007715.1 Dactylopterus volitans | reverse complement strand
CAAGAAATGTGTGTGCGTCTGTGTGTGTGTTTGTGTGTGTGAGACTGAGGATGAATTAAATGAAATTAAATCCTCTTTTTGTGTGACACCACTGTATTTTGAGCACACATTTTCAGATCTATCCTGGGAAACAGTCCGTGCAAAACAACTGGTGCACCATGTCAAAGAAAAGCAGATGAATTCCAGTTGTAAGGTTTCTTTAATTAGTTAGGTACTGTTGGGTTTTCGGTGACTATGAATTTGCCATTTCCTCCCGACAAACATCAGCGGGACATGCCTACGTTCTGTGTCTGCTGTAAAAATCATTTTTTGTGATATGACAGTTGGTACAGTAGAAAACTCAAAGTTGTGTCCTCTTGCCTGTAGCACTCGGTGAGATGTATTCATTTTGACTGCAAGAAAAGCATATCGAGTTCTTGGGTTTCTCCCTTGAATTGTGCCACAGACGATGCCCTGCAAAAGGCTTAGTGGACTCCAGTGTGCTATAAGTGGACTTCACAATAACAGCAGGATACAGAGAAGGTCTGACATTTTTACAGCAGGGAGTGTATAAACTAAAAAGGTCAGCCTTTTAAAATATCTGACATTAAGCTGAGCAGCAGTCAGAAGCTCATTCATTCACAGCCTGCTCCAAGGGGAGAGAAAAAAAGACGTTTTCTGTCAAAACAATGGCCTTAACCTTTAGTTGTCTAAAGGAGGAGACTCATTAGTCTCAATAAATGGCCAAATATGAAAAGTGACAAACTGCAGACGAGGGGGTTACTGTGAGACCGCCGCTAAACTATGTTGTGCTTATTTACCATTCCAACGACAAAAACCAAGAGGGAGGACTCAGGCGCCTGGAGAGACTTCAGTGAGTTTAAGAGAGAAAATGTTGTGGGAAAGTTCATCATGAGCTATTTCAGCTATGTCTAAATGCTCAGTCTCAAGCATGGGTCCCACTGAAGATGGAACATGTGGGATGACAAAGCAGGAAAAACATACAAGACCCTTTGCAGCGGCACAAGGAATTCCAGTCGCTTTTTTTTTTTTTTTTTAATAATTCTTGTGGACATTATGTAAAGCTAGACAAACATACAGAGGTCTGCTGAACTTCAAAACGTTCAGGCCTTGCTTCCAAGAGGATTCTAGCTGCAGAGGTCCTTTTTGAAAGTTGCTCCTCGCGCTTTGGGTTCTCTGTGTTTACATGTAAAACGGGACTCCCAGCAGTGTCCAGTCCTACAGGAGACGGCCAGCTTTGTTATGATGAAACTAGGTGTGAAGAGGCTCTCTTGCGGGCGACAAAGTCCTTCAGTCTGTTAGTTATGACTGCCGTAAAATCCGATCCCCAACAAAATGGGAGTCTGCAGGACTGCAACACAAAATCCTGATATCTAATTTGATGTGACTGCAAAACCACATGGCATGTTGTTTAGCTCCAAGTTGACTGAGGACAAGGGGGATGGGGATGGGGGGCTTTCGTATGATGTACGCGTGCAGCCGTGAAACAGTTCAAGGCAACTGACACAACTGCGATATATGAAGCTCACTAGGACGCCTGAGGAGGTGATGGAGCCGTCTAGGGCTGAGACAAACTAATGGAGGACAATCAGCTTTTTTTGTGTCATGGAACCCTTGGGTGAAATAGTGGTTCTGATTTTAATGAGCTTTAAGTTTAAATGGATGAAATAAGTTTAAGTAATGGAAGTGGTTATTTACAGTTTTGTACATATGTGATACTTCCTTTTTAACTCTTGAACTGCATTTTCCCATTAGGCTAGTTTTAATAGTTTATTGGTCTCTGCGAGTGTTCATGCACATCTCGGCTTGTGAATACTATATTAGATTTCATTGTCTTATAATGTGTTGGCGGCTCGATGTTGAGTACAGATGGTGGTGTTTTCAGCATCCGGCCATAAAACGCTCAAAAAACCCACAGTGGAGTTAGAGCTCCATCAGTTTTTTTTTTTCTTTTTTTTTCAATGAACTTGCTCCTGTCAAGGCTGTCTGTCCGGGATGGCCTCACATGTTTGTGGTATTTGCGGAGTGGCCCATTCTCCCCTCCAAACCATTTTTAAATTCACCTTTTCTCTCATTTTTTCTCATGTTGGAATCTCTGTCCGCTGGGAGACTCAACATTCCTTCGATTTCCCCTCTGCTTCAGTGTCAACTTGGCCTTTTTTGGCCAGATCCGTTCACTCTGTAGCATTTGTAGTTTTTCGATTCTGGACTGCAGTTTGAAATGGTGCTGTTCGCTATATCCTGAACTTTCTCTCTGGCCTGAATGCTGATTTCCTACCCTGCCATCTATGCCTGACAGCCTCAGTGTTTACCATCATGCAGCCTGGTGGATGTGAGTTTTTGGTTTTGGCTGACCCTTTCCGCCGAAGGATGTCTGCTTTGGTTTTTAAGTGGTGACGAGCCTCTAGCCACAGTACTGTGATTAGTGAGTTGAGTTCTTTCAGAGTGCCTTATTGGGGGAAATGGCTTGGAAGAGGCTCGCTTTGGTCTCCATATACATTATGCTGCTCTGGCTGGCAGGAGCACAGCGGCCCAGTGAATGCCGAGATGTGGAGCCCTCATGACAAGGGCCTCTGTCCTGACCTGGAGGTGCAGAGTGCTGCTGTATCAGGTGATCTGGGTCCCTGAAAAGCTCCTAAAAGGCTTTTCCACACTTGTTTTGGCTCCCTGAGTGAGGAGAGCGGGATGCGCAACAGGATCCCCCATTTTCCAGGGTGTTTGGTATCCTGAGAAAATGCCTGTGTACAATAGTGGCTGTGATGGCAGAGCCTGGTGCTGCTTTTTCCCTTGCGTCACAAGGCCTGTCGTTGTGCGATGGGAGTTAGAGGAGGGGTGGTGAGGAGGGGGCGGAGGAGCGTAGTGGACACCAGTGAGCATACTGGCATTCCCAAACTGTACTTAAGCCATCACACCACTCTGCAAAGCATAGACCTTGAAAAATACAGCAGTGTCCTTTGTGCTTGATCTTCGAAGTGGATACTGCCTGCAGCCCTGCAGCCTTGCAGCCCTGCAGCCCTGCAGCCTTGCTGCCCTGCAGCCTTGCTGCCCTGCAGCCTTGCTGCCCTGCAGCCTTGCTGCCCTGCAGCCCTGCCTTTATATATCATCATACACAGCATGTGTATGATGATATATAAAGATTAGCCTCTCATTACTTTTTTTGCATGGAGGACCTTCTTTTTAAGCTCCTCATCTTCATTAGAGAATTTTGGCCTTTTCCACTCTTTTATAATAATGTGTGGTTGGTTAATCTAACAACACAATTAGGCAGTATGAATGAATGTTTTTCAGGCAGAGCTCTGGATGGGTTATAGTAAAAAAAAAAAAAAAAAAAAATGAAAGCAACCTTTAATCAGAGGTTGTGGGTTATACTGGAAACATTCACCCAGTTGAAGTGTCTTGAAGAAACAGCCAACCATCCTTCCCGGATCACTGAACTTCTCATGAGAAAAGGCGAGTGCAGAGAAGAGTCGAAAATATTGTAAAGCTGTTTCCGTTTATTATTCGAATCTCGTACCGATTTTTGCTCTGAATTAGAATTGTACTCTATATTTTGTTTTGTTCCGCCATGATGTGACTTTAATAACTGTCTAGTTAATCACCGTGACAAAAGGAGCAAAGGCATCATTGATTCCAGGAAGCCCGGTATGAGCTTGTATCTGGTCTGCCAATGTCATGATTCAGAAAATCTGTTTATATAATCAAGAACTGACCACAACAGGATCTCTGTTTCGAACTGGGCCAAAACCAAAAAGCCTTTCACGAGACCTGCCACTAGACCATTAGGCCCCGAACCATGTCTTGGTTTGCATTAGATGCATGTTGAGGTTCCTGAGGGTTACCTCACTGGGCTGCCTGGTCCTGTGCTGAGATAGGAGGGTTGCTTTATAAATATCCCTCCCAGTGCAGGATGGCCAGCTCCTGCAAGGGACACTTGGGCCTGAGCCCATACAAACCAATATTTTCCTGTGTATGCTAAATTATGATGATGGAGTGGGCTTGGCTGAGCAACATGTCTCACTAAACGTTTAATACAGAGATACATATGCCTACATAATGCATGTGTCAATTTTCAGCCATATATCTGTCCCTTACATCTCCCCACTGCACGCCAGTGGGTGGCTTTATTCTGCTCTATTCTTGAGGTTGTGGTGGATAGGAGTGCAAAGCTGTGGTGAAGCCTTTGGGGCAGGCATGGATACTTGGCAGGCACGCATAGCAATAAGTTTATGTCTTTTAAAGTGAGTCGAAATGCTATATTGCACATACTCGAAGATGGAAATTGCAGGTCTCTATCTTTAAGACCAGAGGAGGTTGAATTCACCTCACCTGCAGTGGCTCCTCCAGCGAAACGCACACTTTCTAACTCTCCTTTTGATGATGATGTTTTGGAATGATGAGCTATTTTCACGTCTGACACGAGTGGGGCTGTTTGTTTGGTTTGGCAGTCTGGTGCTGTGCTACGCCAAGCCAGCGTTTGGAGGGAGCGCGGGGGTGTGTGTGCTGGCGGTGGCCACGGTGGAGGGATGTTTTCTTCTCTGCACAGTGAGCTCTGTGACTGGACAGAGCGAGGCCTTTTCACGTGGATTTGTAGCCGTTAAGCTTTGGAGCCATTGTGGACTCTGTAGGGGCAGCATGCCTCTCCTCATCCCCACTGATTGATCAGCACGCCTGTTTTTCTTTCCCCCGGAGTGGAAAAGCAAACTGGGGCGCGTCTGATTCCCCGAGCCTTGCAGGCCCCTCGGTGCCCTCATGGGGACGCTCAGTCCTGCAAGTTTTATGGGTAAACGCTGGCTGGGAGAGATGGGCCTTTTTTTTTTTTTAACAAGGTGGTGCTGTTTACGAAGGTAGTTGAGCGGTATGTCAACATTCCAAAAGTTGTTGTCAAGGGAACCAAGTGTATAACTGCCCCTCAGTGTATTCATGCCAGCAAAAACAGACGTGTCAGCATATATTCGCCGAGGTTTTACAAATGACAAAACCCACTTCAGGCTAATGGTTTCTATGGCTGCATTTGTTGGTCGTAAATCATAATTGTTATGCTGGGAAAGAAGCCTCTGCATTTGACACTGAAGAATGAATCATAAATGCGTATTCTGCAGTCATTTCAGATGTACTGTATGTTTTAGCCATTGGGGGAAATTCCTGTAGAAATATGAGCACTGGGCTGTGCTATCATATTGTACTGCATGTTAGTTTGTACTAGTACATTATTCAGTACAGTTACCATTCCTCTGTGTGAAACCAGAAAATGAGACATACCAGGTGGTTTGTGTCAGTGTGTGTGTAATGTAGCCCACATCTAATGACTGCAGTTGTGATGCTGTCAGGCTTATTAACTATTAGGCACTGAGCTCTACCATCTTTATGGAGAGATTTACCCAAACGAGCTGGCTGAAACGGACGATCCAGCTCTTCATGGCAACGTGGATCAGCTCGCCCGCTCAAATTAGTTTTGAATGATACTGTCTATCAACCTTGAAGTCCAGCTATTTAGTGCAGCCATAATGAAATCCAGATGACTAATGAGCTTGATATACTGTTCCAATTGGAGCCTTGTGGAAAATTTAATAGTGTTGGGAAAATGTGTTGATTTCAGCACCCTTCATGGACAAATAAACACTGACTCATGTTCAAATCGGCCTCTGACTCTCAGTGGCAGAGTGGGCGAGTCCCTCCCTCAGACCACCTACACTATGATCACATGAGACGGATTAGGTTTGCATCAGGGGTCAACAAATATCCACAATTAAGTTATTCAGATTTAATCACATGTGCAATGCCTTGTTAAACTAAAACTCGAATCGAGGGGAAAAACTTTTTTTTTTGTTAAGCATAATACCTTGTAGCCTTGACTTGTGAAGAGTTTTCCATTGATTCTGAGTTATGTTTGGAAAACGGAAACTATAGTCTCACAGGAACACAGCTTAAGTGAATGCTGCTCAGTTGTAGCTGACGATGGCGGCAAGTGAATTACACTCATCCTGTTGTCTCTGCTGTTCATTTGGCTTCTAATCGTGCACATATGGTTTATATTTGGAGCTGTGTGATGTGTGTGGCCGACCATTGTGAGGGAATGGAGAGAGGGGGAGGCATTAGCATCATGATCTGTCCCTTAATTCCATGTTAATGAATGCTGCACTGTGTAAGCTTGTGCCAAGAATGTATATGCAGAAGGCTTTTTAGAGGATGGAAATGACTGAGCTCGATTTCCAAAGATTACTGTAGTACAAGCTGGGTACTCTACACACACCTTATTAGGTGTACCCAATAAAGGACCTTTACAGCTTCAAGGATGGTGTGTTCAGAGATTCTTGTCTTGGTTGTAAGGAGTGGTTATTTGAGTAAATGTTGGACTTTTTATCAGATTTAACCAGTCTGGTCATTCTCTGACCTCTGGCACCAACATGGCATTTTCTCCCAGAGAGCTGCAGCTTACTGTATATTTTCTCTCTTTGGGATCATCCTCTGTAAACCCTAGAGATGGTTGGGCATGAAAATCCCAGCATCAGCAGTTGCTGAAATACTGAGACCAGCCCGTCTGGCACCAACAACCATGAGGCGTTCAAAGCCACTTAAATCACCTGTCTTCCCCAATCCGATGCTTGGTTTGAACTTCGGCAGATGGTCCTAACCATGTCTACATGCATAAATGCATTGAGCTGCTACCACGTGATTGGCCAACGAGACACTTGCAGGAATGAACAGTTGGAACAGTTGCATGGTCGTAAAGGCGACCATGCCTTAAGGTTAAAAAAACTGGATCCTCCGCACAGTATTATGTGTTGGACTTGAAAATATGCTTGTAAGGAGAGGAGGGAATGACATGAAGCGGCCTGTACGGGAGCCCGGAGAGCAATGCAGCTGTACACTCTTAAATGTCTTTGAGCTGAAATGCCTGGTTGATTAATCAATTTTAAATAATTCGGCAACAAGTCAAAATTGCTCATTGTTTTCTGATTTGAGACTTTCAATGTAGAAAAAAACCCCTGTTAACGAATAGATGACACCGTTGCGTCATCCAAGTTCACAGATTAGGGAGCGGCTATAACCGTTTCGGAATGAAAGCTCGTAGGTGGCGTGTATATAACAGGCTGATGGTCCAGGCCACAGTGGTTTGGTCGTAAAATGCTTTGGTCTGCAGCCTTGCAAAGACGTATTCTCAAGTGAACTGCGAGTGCAGCTGCCTTGCAAGGTAAAGTTCTTTCCCCACCAGCCAGAGGTGCTACTGGCATTAAGTCACGCAGGTTTGAATATAAATAAAGTAGGCTTTTATTTCCTCAGGTGCCTGCTTATATTTCGGTTTTATTGGCTGGAAAACGCAGCAGGACCAAGGCCTTATCTAGTCTGAGTTCAAATTTGCTAGCAATGCCACAAAAATTAATACGTTTCAGGTGTTCTCCTAAAGTTATGTCTAGACTTTCCAAAAAAAGCAATTTGGAGGACCCCTGCGTCAAAGCAAATAAACCCATTATAATGGTTTTTGTGCCTGAAGCGTTTTAGCGGCGCTCGGCGAATCCTTGCATCACGGTTTGGTGACGCATATGTGAGCTTGTTATCTGCCTATAATCATCTCAGACATAGGTGTAATCATCAGTGTTGTTGTTGTTATTAAATCGGCAGCCCTTACGCTTGAGACCTCAGATCTTCCATTAAGTGAAATATGAGGCAATGAAAAGGGGTAAAGAATGTTAATTGCACGATGTCGATTTTGATATAAACTGACGCTTTGTCTTCAGTCGCATATTGTTTTTATATGTCACAGAATGTGGACACGGTCACGCATCATCACTCAGACATAATTACAGGGCAGAGTTCATCAGTGACAGTGGATAACGAGTAGGTTACCGCCAGCCTCAGATCTTCACTCAGGACCTCCACCAACGCGCACTGCAGGATAGGAAACACAGCGGCGATTATTCCACAGACCAGGATGTCTGCTCCCCCTCCAGCCTCCTACCAACACCACCACCACCACCACCACTACTCCCCCACCTCCTACCCCTCTTCCTCATTGTTATACAACGGTTGTGCATGTGGCGGAGACAGTGAATGAGCAGTTCTAGCACTTTCTTTTAGTAGTGCCAAGCTTCCCAAAATAAAAGCTCCTCCAGCCATCTGTCCTGCACACTGCTGGCCCATGCCCTGTAATTGAAGCTTTAGGGTGGTAATGATGATGATGCAGAGTGGCTAGCGAGGAGCCAGACTGAAGGCTCCTCCGCTGGCACCATCCCCAATGTCTCCCATGCGCCCTGATCTGAAACAGCTGCCCTCACTTCAGTTCACCGTTTCCTGTTTATTTGTTTGCCTCTCGACGTGCCAATCATATACAAAGGCTTGTTTGTGTTATCAGGCTGATTCTCATTGCAAAAAAGGAAAAAAAAAATCCTTGAACATCATCCAATCGCACTTGAGTCATTAAACAAAATCAGATCCTATCAAGTTTATTTAACAAATTTGGTTACAACAACAAGGTCTATGGGGCCCGTGGTGCTCATGGTTAATGAATAAACTGCTGATACGGCGTTTGGATGAGCATGAAGCGAGCGACTCTCTTGGTATCGCTGCTCTGCGAAACGTGGCATGCCGCAGCTTGCTGGGTCACACCTGTCTATGTTGACAATTCCAATAACAGATCAAGCACATCAGAATCTGCGGCGCATGCCATGTTTGTTTCCTTATCCGCCTCCCTGAGAGCCCGGTGGCCTCGCATTTGGCTACCTGGCATTCTTCCCTGAAGTGGGCATTCAGATTGATGGATGATTTTAAACATCTTCTCCGATATGGTTTGCCACTGAGGAGAGCGTCCTGCTGAATGCTTAAACATTTACTTTTATAAGCTCAGTATTTATGGCTAAATGGAGTGTGTAAAAGCAAGACGGTTGTTGGGTACTAAATCAACGTTCGTAATGCGCGCTGTCAAGGTTGCATGGTTGCTTGCGCATGCGATTGACAGGAACCTGGCAACACTCGCAGACTACCCCATTACTGTCATCGCATTCTGACTGATGCATGTAAATTTGTGATATTAAGGGTTTACCAGCCGAACCTCGGCCGTTTCAAACGCTATCAGCCAACGCGCTGTTCGGGAGAAGCTGGGGCCTCGTATACATTCAAAAGAAAACGTTGGACCCTTTCGCTCCATAAATCAAAGCTAGCCGGTTGAGATTAGGTTTGAAGGCATTTAAAGAGTGAAATTTGCAGATATGCAAACATCATCTCAAGTAGGTATCAGATTTATGGGTCTATATATGGTATAATAAACCTGCACAGCATACAAGTGACTTTGCCCTAATGATCCTGCGATGCGATAACAGCTCATTGCAGCCTTAATCAGAACTTCCTCCTCCAGCCGGCCACGGGAACCAGGAAGGACGGGCTGATGGATTTTTTCCAGTGGTCTCTCCCTTCTCTTTTGAACCTTTCTTCCATCCAAGACAAAATAACAGGCTTCCGTCTGCTCAGCTGTGCCCCTCCCTGAGTCTGCTGGGGCATGAGACATGGGGGCATTGTTGGCACTGCCATGGCACAGTTCACCTCATGCATTGTAGGTCTGATATCAAGCATGCGTAATGGTTCGAGGAGCACAGTGGATGGATTTTAAAGCAAAGGTTTCAGGAGATCCATTCTTGAGCAGTTACCAGTTGTGCCATGGTTACTGCTATAAATGGCTGACGTTGGAGGCTGTCACATGGCCGTTTTTTGTTTTTTTCTCTCTCTCTCTCTTCCCGTCTCTCCATCTCTTTGTTTGTCTTTACTTCACTGCATTCCTCGAGTCTTTCAGATCAGAGTTTCAATTTTATCCTCCAAGTTCTCCTGCAGTTGGGGAGCATGAAGATTCACCTTCAGCAGCCAGACACTTATATAACATAGGTTTGGTGTGCATTAGTGTGGAATCATGTGCGCAAACTGTGTAGCTCTTCAAGGTCTTTCTGAAGGAATCCCTAAAGCATGTATATCTATCAGGTATATGCCCTTGAGATTGGTTCACAGCAGGAGAGGGCACGGATTTCTCTATTCCCGTCCTCTGATGATATGGAATATGTGATCTTATGAGCCTGCAGTTATTATGCTGGGTTTATCCTGGGAGGAATCTCAGGGAGACGTCCCAGTGATCGTTTCTGGTAAAGGCTTCCTGGCACGCACCACTAATCTGCCCACTCACTGAGGAAAAAGAAGAGGAAAATTGGACTCAATTGAGAACAGAGACATTGTTCAAAGAGTTGCTGAATTGGAAGCGGGTGCTGGCATGGGACGCACAAATCTTTGACTCCATCACTGCCACTGTGTTGACACTGAGCTCCAGCTTTTCACTGACATGTGCCGGTTCAAAGAGCCGGGTGGAGACGTCTCTCCACCCGGACGGAGCCTGCGCAGCACTCATGCCAGCTGGTGAAGGTTTCAGTAAGTTTTCATTGTACGAGCTTTCTGAGCTGAGTCGCAAGTTTTCCTGGACCGCGCACAGACCCCGAATGATGTTTCCACAGCAAACTGGAAGTTTTGAAACTGCTCGGAGGCACCGTGGTTTTTAAAGGTTTTTCAGGTTTGAATATCGGAGCAGTGACTCCGGCACGCAGGCTGTGGTCAGGGAGCGTCCCGCGTCACAGGTGGACGCGGCTCCATCCCAGCCAGTGTTGTGGTTAGAAACAATTTGTTTGTTGGGATTCCTGACAGTAAAAGTGTCTGCTTTTGAGTTACGAGCTGCGCAGACTTGGTCCAGGTGTGCCGAAAGTGAACATGTGCCCGAGGTCACTTTCTCTCGGAGCTCACTCACGCTCACTTACGGCATAATTAAACTGGAGCCAATCAACCTTTGCCCGCGTTGTAACTGGCTTTGTGCGCGGAGCTGCAGCTGCTAACGGCCTCCAATAAAAATGTCACTGGCACATCTGCTGACACTCCCAGGATGCGCTGAGCCGCCCGCGAAGCCTAGGTATGTGGCGCCCCCTTCTGTCACAAAGCAGGCGCAGTCTTTTTAACCAAGATGGAGATGGCGTGTTTGCCGTTTCCTTCCTGAATTACACCGCTGTTTATTTGGTTTAGCCCAGCGACGGTCTTGACATGTCGGGGCGCCTTGCTGCGATTTTCATGATCAGCAACGTTGTTTATAAGTATGAATAATCTTCAGACTTGCCCCTCATCTGGAAACCATTTGAAGTACACGCTGGCTCTGCCTCTCGCATCAAACCAAAACTGGCCGGCGCCAAACATCTGTTGCGCCGCAATCTGTCATTTATCAGCAGAGGAGCTAAAGAACAACTCCAGTGTAAATGTTAATTAAGATAAGCATGTCACTCTGAGTGTTGATACTGACCAGCCAGCAGTGGAGGAATGTCGGAGGTGATACGATCAACAGAAGCTTTGTTTCACAAGGCACCAAAAACGATGGAAATGTGTATTGTTTATTTTGAAACTTTGCTGAAATCAGCAAATGAGGAGTTCAAGATGGCAATCTACAGTGGTTTATATGATCCATTCATACATCTGGATCTTATTTAAGCCACTGACAAATCTCTCCTGCTCGGCTCTTGATCGAATATATCCTACATGACAGCGTGACAGATTTTTTTTTATTTTTAATTATTTCTTATTCCAGGTTGTCACATAGTGTCAACATCTCAGAGTTAGAGCTCCCTGATACGTTTGTTCAGTGTTTAGCAGCGGTCCGAAAACACTGCAGGTGAATTCCTGCCTCTGCACTGAACTTTTGGGGACTTTTCTTTTTTTTTTTTTACAGTAACATTGCGTCATGGTCTAAGTACGTGTGCGCTGTCTCGATAAATTCCTCAAAACTGACCTGCAGACTTGATTCCAGCTGCTCACCCACTCTCCCTCTCCCTCTCTCTCTCTCTCTCTCTCTCTGTTTCTCCCCCCCTCTCGCTTTCATTGTCGCTCACTCTTCCTTCACAGGACTTCTCCCCTTCAGACTTCAGAAATAATTCCGTGTCCAGCCGAACCCCCACCCCTCCAGGACGCTACTCGCCTCAAAGTCCCAGCGATCAGGATGTATGCATGATGCCTCGTCGCAGGTAAAGACCACTTTCATTTGCAGATATGAAAGCACAGCTCACAACAAAGAGTCATTTAGCGAACCTCTTAAGTTGTAGGGGCACATTTTCGTTGATCGAAACTCATTTTTCCGACCAACATCACATCCACAAGGTCAAGCCCAGAAAATGATATCGCATGATCTTGAAAAGATTGTAGTCCTCATTCGCACTGAAAAATAACAAAAAAAACATGTGGAGGCCAAGCAAATGCAGTAAGTATGACCTTTTGTAGAGTTGCATTTGTTTGAGCCTTGATTGACTGTGCTGATTGTTTCATGGAACTGTCATCTAAATGTAACGGTAGTACTGACAATATTATACTAAAAGTTTTGCCACTCAGAGGGCCAACTGACAGAGCTGCTAAGTAGCAGAGCTCGTCTTGTCTCTACTCCAACAAAAATATCTTCTCCGCTTCTTACGACACATCAACTCACAATCCCAGACTCAAAGAATGGACATCGGGTCATGACGTCTCGCAGTTTTATGTTCAAAAAAATCTTCCTTTACATCCAAGTTTATTTCGCTCCAAACAGCAGATCCTCGGGTCCTCTGCCAGACAAGAATGGAATTAAAAATCTGACTTTTACGGCATACGCTCCCATTCAAAAACTACCAGCTCCCGCTCAGCCACTCAGCACATTTTCCTATCTGACTAGACTACAGCTTAACACCCATGAACATGATTTCTAGCTCACATTATGTAAACCATGCGGACCAAATGTCCTAATATGAGGGCTGTTACGGGGGAAAACTCAGTCAGACGTGGCAGTAATGGTGCATTTAGGCCGTAATGCACCTAAAGCACGCCACATCATCCACACAACACCTAGATGTGCTGATCACCTGCGCTCGGCCAAAGAAAAGGAGTTTAGCAACTTATCCAAGCCGTTTTTACAAAAAGCCTCTATATGTAATAGCAGACAGGACCAAAGACATGACAGAGGATGTTGACATTTACATTTTCACGGCCTTACAACTGACTTATTTGAGTGTATGTTGTGTTCACTGTCTACTGTTTAACACACTTCAGGCTGTACCAACTATCTCAGGTAGTTTTAATTGACGCTGCAGTTTGTGGAACAAACTTGTTACTTGCACAACTGTCCAAAATAAATGAAAAGACAACAAAAAATATGCGTTTTTGATTTTGCGGTGCTTTTTTTTTTTTTTTTTTTTTTTTTTTAGAGAACCGTGATCCCAAAATCAACGTTACACCAAACTAAAAATGCATAAATAATCATACTAATGAAATAAATACCCTACAGTCTACATTAATAGTAAAGATTTATCAAATGCAATAGAATATGAATTTAAAAAAAAACTTTAAAATTGTCTGTCAGTACTGGCGCTTAAAACAGCACTACACTTCTCAGGGCCGCTAAAGCAACAGTCCTCTGTCTAAATCTGTCTACCGTATCAGATTGCATAATGTTATGACAGTCCCCATGGTATTGCAGTGTTTCCTATGTTCAAAATTAAGTGGCTGAAACATTCCAAGATGCATTCCTTTGTATGTTTGTAATGATTGTTTCCATCTTTCAAAAGACTGCACGGAAAGTCTGAACGTGCAAACGCACCGAAAAGGCAGACTAACGTGCCCGTTTAATGTTCAATTCCTGTGCGCTCATGAGTTGACTGCTGTTGTGCAGCTGGCTCTCAGCTGTTTGCAGCTGCGCTCTTGAGGCGATGGCCACAAATGAATGTCCCGCCTTTGGGGAAACACAACACTGTACGCGCCACCTGCGCTGCTGTTTGCTTTTTCCTGGTTCGCACCCCCTCTGATGAGGTGATGTAGCTCTAATTGGACTAATTTAGTTTGCAGGTGTTTCCCTCTGAACGTTTTTTTGGATCCACTTTCTTCTTTTTCTTGTGTCTTGACAAAGATGAAAATCTTAAGTACGTCACGTAACCTTTTGAGTCTGCCCTCGCTGCCAGAGAGGCCGGTGCTTGTGTTCTCACATCGTAGGATGGATGACTTTGGCACCGGTTTCCTCCCCCTGGGTAACCACGGTCAGCGATATGACGTGTCAGCGACTGCAGACGTATCCAAACACTGCATATTGCCAAAAAGATCTGATTTTACCTCTCCACCCCCTCCCCTCCAATTGGCCCCCAGTCTGGAGCCCCAAAGCCCGCACACCAAGCCTCTCCCTGCTCCTCCACAGCCAATCACAGATGCAGCGACACCCATTTACCCACCCATTCTGTGTCGCGTGGCCAATGAGTCGAAGCCCAAGGGCACACCTTTCAGTCAGACTCTTGTTTTTCTGTCTTGTCTGATGTAGATAGAGGTGTGTGTGTTCTGCATCTGAGTGTGTGTGCTCATACTGTGTCACACACATGTTCAGGGGTACTAGAACACTGTTAGAAAAACAGACTGTTACTGGAAAGGGCGGCCGTGCTCCCACTCTTTGTTCCCTCTTGCCCTTTGAGGTGAGTCCTGTCATTTCTGTTGTTCAGATGATCCGACTAAAAGATGGAGGTTGTATTTGTAAGGAACCTGGTTTGAGAAATATGATCGGAATGCAGATTTGGGATCTTAAATGCGATTTTGCCTGGGCACATTCTGAGCCTGGATGGCTAGATCTTTATCATCAGTCCTCTGTGCCGACAGTGAAGCCATGTTTGACTCCGGCGCAAACGCCATGTAGACATGGTAACGTTAAAAAGTGGTTTCCAGATGTCAAACTATTCTCAAGTTCTGTGATACTTCGATGTGCCTCCGCTGCAAAAAAAAAAAAAAAAAAAAAACCTTGCACACTCCTGCTGGTTCAGACGAATGCTGTTCTGTCTGACCCTCGGTTCTGTCATTTGTTTTCCTCCCAGTTGACCTAGACTTTCCATTTGTTTTGAGATTGCATGTCAGGAGAAATGGTGAGCATAGCGAAAAGGGGAAATGGATTGCTGAGGGCTGAGCTGAGCATGTGGAGGTTGTGCTTTAGGGGTCTGTTTTCAATTTGAGCCATGTAGAGGGATGCAGAGAGGAAAGAGTCTGAGAATTTGCTTTGGCCACATATTTGCTGTCTTGTCTGGTTGCCATCACCCGTTTCTATTGGGAAGCAAACGCGTATGATCATGCATAGCCAGCCTTCAAATGTATAAACCCCCCCCAATGAACAGTGGCATCCATAACACGATGCATGAGAAGGATGAAACTTGCACAATATTTAGGCAACGACACAGGTTTTTATTGTCTGCTTGTGCAAAATTGGGTTTAAAATGAGATTGCGTACATAGTTTCCCAACAAACTCAGTCGTGGATCATTCAACTGCGCTTGTGTTTCACGGCTCCTTTTAAACAAGCCAAAAGATGCAGTACATCTCTGGCAGAGCGTCACCAAATTAGGTGCCAAGTGTTTGCTGCTGTGTTTGGGTCACAAATTCGGTTGGATGACGCATCAATTATGCAACAGGACTTTCTGTCCATTCGGGAGATGACTTTTCAATTCTAGTGTCTAGTGTCAAAGTGGGCCACGATTCACACAGACTCCTCAGACTGAAGCATAAAATCGACGCTTCAAGTTACTCTTTTTTTGTCTTTTTTTTAAAAATCCCAGATTAAGGGTGTAGCAGCGCAAAGACAACTGTGTGTCACTGCCCAGACATTTTCAAATCTGGCTTAAATTCAGCTGCAGACAGACAGACAGACACACACACAGGGGTCCAGGACTGTTCCGACGCTGAGATACCTCACGGCACAGATGTCACTTTTCAACAGTAAATGTTTGGGCATCCTTGTCGACAGGTGGGACAGCCAGTCAGGTTAAGTTGTGTGCTTGCGGTTGGCGGCTCAGCCGCTGTTTGTGACGGGCGTCAAACCACACCCGGCCAACCGGTTCCTATTGACAGCAAACACCCACCGCCTCCCTCCTGAGTCTGACATCTAACACACAAACAAGAGGACACGGTTTGTGTTTCTTGAACCCGCTGGTACATCTGCCAGTTGAGATCTTAATGCATGTGTATCTTTAGCAGGGCTGAGGTAAGCCTGCCATTTAACTGCACGCAAAGTATGAAGGGGGGTGGCGGGGGGTGGGGGGGGGGTGTAATTGCTTTTCCACCACAGCAGGGATAAAGAATTTGCTCATAAAACGAGCTACTGTTCTTTCTGTTAATTTCTTAACTAGCAGACATGTTACGCTGCCGTAGGTGAAAGCTTCCTCTCCCCTCCTGTGCATCAAGCGGCTGGAGGTCACCACAAGTCACAAAATTATAAGTGTTTTTTCCTTTCAAGACGTTTCCTCATTAACATTTGCCACATATGGAGGTTGGCTTGCGTGAGGGTGTTTTTGTACACTATTGAGATGGAAAAAAAACAAAACTATACCTTGGCTCAGCACTAAGTTACGTACACAATAACGGCTGCTGAAAAGGTTTTTTTGAATAAACAAACAAATGAAAAAAACACCAGAAAAGATATAAAACTTGACATATTGATTTGAGTTTTGTTCTTTGCTGCTTCTCTTTTTTTGCCATGAGGCTGTTTTCTGTGTACGGAGGGATGAGCCGAGGGTTTGATTTGTGACTGCGACACTGAGTCTTCATGCTTTGGGGTCAAAAGTCTCTTAGCCAACTGCTGCCCCTTTCTTCATTTCCTCTGGATTTCAGACACTTCACCAAGACCCTCATCGCCATCACCTCTGACCTGCAGTATTTTTTTTTCTGCTCCACAGTAGTTCGAGCTCCGACTTTGCCATGCAGAGGTTTGACAGGGACTCGGAGGTGTACAAAATGATCCAGGAGAATAAGGAGTCCCGCACAGCGCCCCGCCAGTCCAACACCTTTAAAATGCTGCAAGAAGTCCTGGAGGCCGACGAGAAAGGTTGGAATAACACAAATGTGCATACTTGAAAAGGGGAAAGAAGCGCAAGTTTAACAAGCAGTGCTCAATAACGTACATTGTTGCACAAATGATATTCATCCCTCCATGCATACGTGTGCTCATCTGCCGGAGCAGGAATTTTAAAATGGTAGTTAAAGGAGTTTAAATGATGTTTGTGCCCTAAATCAAGCGCACAACCCTGAACAGTATTCAATTCAATGCTAGATAACGGAGAAATAAAGCCATATACGTATACAGGCAGCTATACGCAGACGTATGACAAAATTGTTGCCTTTGAAGGTCTTGAAGTTTATCTTTGAGTGTAAATGTTGTATGAAATGTGTTTGCATGGAGGAGCAAGGACGGTTTGACAGCATACACTTGCGTCAAGGCTGTTTTTTTTTCTTGTTTGTTTTTTTTTTTAAACCTCCAAAAAGCTTTAGAAGTGGCTATTCTCAGGCTTCAACTATTATGTCAAATGCAGAATGATTTTCATCTTTTTTTTTTTTTTTTTTTTTTTTTTTTTTTTTAAAAAAAA